>JAZKJV010010957.1:0-103466 GCA_037367405.1 Ottelia alismoides | reverse complement strand
TAGCGATGATGAGCCGGCGGGCGTGGTTAGCCGGGGCGGGGGCGCTTGGAGCCGGCGCGGCGGGGGTGAAGGCCTTGTCGGCCAACGGGCTGGTGCCGCCCGACGCCACGGGCGTCTTTGCGCCGGAGCGCACGCTGAGTTACGCGGCCAACCGCCTGCTGGCGCCCCATGCGCGGGCGCGGGAGTTTCCGCGCGAGGCCATCTCACCCAAGCCGTTCGTCAACGGCGCGCCGCCGAAGGATCTGCCGGCGCCGGAGCAATGGGAGCTGACGGTGGATGGCTTGGTGGAGCGTCCGCTCAAGTTGACGCTGGCCGATCTGCGGGCGATGCCGCGGCGCTCGAACATTACGGCGCTGGCTTGCGAAGAAGGATGGTCGTACGTGGCCGAATGGACCGGCGCATCGCTGGCCGAGGTGCTGCGGGCGGCGGGAGTGAGGCCGGAGGCGAGGTATGTGATGTACTTCTCGCACGAGAAAGAGTGGTGGGACAGTCTCGACCGGAATGACGCCTTCCATCCGCAGACCTTGCTGGCCTACGGCATGAACGGCGGCCAATTGCCGGCCGGCCACGGCGGCCCGTTGCGCATGCGCGTGCCGCGGCAGTTGGGCTATAAGAGCGTGAAGTTCATCACCAAGCTGACGGCCGTGGGAGAGCGTCAAGGGTTACGGCCGGGGCTTGGGATCTTCCGGAGCCGAATACGGCTATGCCTGGTACAACGGGATCTAGGACAATAGGAGTTCATGTTCCGTATTGACCGCGCTCTTCTTAGCGTTACCGACAAGACCCACCTGGTTGAATTTGCCCGCGGCCTGCATCAGCTGGGCGTAGAGCTGGTGTCCACCGGCGGCACCGCGCGCGCCTTGCACCAGGGCGGCATTCGCGTTCGCGAAGTCTCGGAGATTACCGAGTTTCCCGAGATGCTGGATGGACGGGTGAAGACGATTCATCCGCGCATTGCGGGCGGCATGCTGGCCCAGCGCGACAAGGCCGAGCATATGGAGGCGCTGGCGCACCATAACATTCCCACCATCGACCTGGTGGTGGTGAACCTCTACGCCTTTGAAAAGACGGCGGCGCGGCCGGGCGTTAGCTTCGAGGAGCTGATCGAGAACATCGACATCGGCGGGCCGACGATGATTCGCGCGGCGGCCAAGAATTGGGAGCATGTGGCGGTGGTGACCTCACCGGCGGATTACGACGAGGTGCTCCACCAGATGCGCGCGCATCGGAACGCGCTCTCAAAGGCGATGCGCTGGGATTTGGCGCGGAAGGCCTTTGCGTTGACGGCCGCCTATGACCGGGCGATCACGGCCACGCTGGCGGGGCTGGATGCCGAAGGCGCTCGGACAGAGGAGCCTGGGGCGATGCCGGCGCGGCTGGACCTGGCGGTGCCGCGCACGGCGGTGCTGCGCTATGGCGAGAAATCCGCACCAGGCGGCGGCGCTGTATCAGGCGGGCGAGAGCGGCATTGCGGGCGCGCGGCAGTTGCAGGGCAAGGAGCTTTCCTACAACAATCTGGTGGACGTGGACGCGGCCTGGCAGTTGATCGGCGAGTTTACCGAGGGGCCGGCGTCGGCGATTATCAAGCATACGAACCCGTGCGGCTGCGCGGAGGCGGCGACGCTGGCCGAGAGCTACCGGCGGGCGTTTGAGGCCGATCCGGTGTCGGCGTTTGGCGGCGTGCTGGCGTTCAACCGCGAGGTGGATGGCGAGACGGCGGCGGAGATCGCCAAGACGTTTATCGAAGTGATCGCGGCGCCGGGCTATACGGCGGAGGCGCTGGAGACGTTGGGCGCCAAGAAGAACCTGCGGCTGCTGGCGGTGAGCGCCACGGAGTGGGCGGCGCCGACGCTGCGGTCGATTACGGGCGGCTATCTGATGCAGTCGGCCGATACGGCGCGGCTGGACCGCGCCACGGCGAAGGTGGTGACGCAGCGGCAGCCGACCGAGGAGGAGTGGCAGGCGCTGGCGTTCGGCTGGAAGGTGGTGAAGCACGTGAAGTCGAACGCGATTGTCTACGCGCGGGCGGGCCAACTGGTGAGCGCGGGCGCGGGGCAGATGAGCCGGGTGGACTCGGTGAAGGTGGGCGCGGGCAAGGCGCATCTGCCGGTGGCGGGGACGGCGCTGGCTTCCGATGCGTTCTTTCCATTTCCCGATGGGCTGGAGACGGCGGCGGGTTTCGGGATCACGGCGGCGATTCAGCCGGGGGGTCGGTGAAGGACGCCGAGGTGATTGCGGCGGCGGACCGGTTGGGTTTGGCGATGGTGTTTACGGGCGTTCGGCATTTCCGGCATTGATTCGCATCCCCTCCCTGACGGTCGGGGCTAAACGGCGTGGTCGGGGCTAAACGGCGTGGTCGGGGCTAAACGGCGTGGTCGGGGCCGACGGCGTGGTCGGGGCCAGACGGTGTGGTCGGGGCCCGATGGCGTGGTCGCATCCCCTCCCTCACGGTCGGGGCTAAACGGCGTGGTCGGGACCACACGGTGTGGTCGGCACCGAGACGGTTTGGTCGGGGCCCGACGGCGTGGTCGGGGCTGGACGGGCGTGGTCGGGGCTGGCGGGGCCGTTGGGGCCGCATCCCCTCCCTCACGGTCGGGGCTACATGGCGTGGTCGGGACCCGGACGGTGTGGTCGGGGCCAGACGGCTTGGTCGGGGCTACATGGCGTGGCCGGGGCTGGCGGGGCTGTTGGCTGGCGTACACTGATTCTCAGTGACTCGCCGTATTCGCTTTTCTCGTGACCTTTCGGTCGCTCCTACTACTCCTGACCATGCTGCCCGGATTGAGTACAAGCACTTGCTGGAGGGGGAGCCGATGCCGGAGGGCATCCGGCTTTTGCCGCCTTGCTCGCCTTCGAAGATTGTTTGCGTGGGGCGCAATTATGCGGACCATGCCAAGGAGCTGGGCAATGAGATCCCGAAGGAGCCGCTGATCTTTTTGAAGCCGCCCAGTTCGCTGATTGCCCATGGCGATGCAATTGTGAAGCCCGCGATCTCCGAGCGGCTCGACTATGAAGGCGAGATCGCGCTGATTATTGGCAAGCGCGGCCGGCATATTGCTCCGGAGGAGGCCCTGGGCTACATCGAAGGCTATACGTGTCTGAACGATGTGACCGCCCGCGACTTGCAGAAGAAGGACGGCCAGTGGACGCGGGGCAAGGGCTTTGACACGTTTTGCGCCGTGGGGCCGTGGATGGTGCCGGCGCATCAGGTGGATTTTGCCACGCTGAAGGTCCAGACGGTCTTGAATGGCGAGGTGAAGCAGAACGGCCATACCGGGCAACTGATCTTTGGCCTGCCGGTGATTCTGGCCTATGTTAGCCGCTTTTTGACGCTGGAGCCGGGCGATTTGATTGCCACGGGGACGCCGGAGGGGGTGGGACCGATGCAAGCGGGCGATACGGTGACGGTGCGGATTGAGGGTGTGGGCGAATTGACGAACCCGGTGGTGGCCGAGAGCGGCGCTTGAGGGTGCTCAGGCGGTGCTGAGGTGGGCGGCGGGCCAGAGGCCGTCGAGGGCTTGGAGCATGGCCTGATAGGCATCGGGGAAGGGGCGGATGGCGCGGAGGATGGATTCGGTGGCTTCGCTTTGTTGCCGGAGCACCAATCGGAGGCCGCACCATTTCGCCGCGTGTTGTTCGGGCGATTTCGGCGGCGTGGTTTTCGGTGGCGCTGACGATGAGGACAGTGGCGTTTTCGGTGGTGGCGAGTTCAAAGGCGGCGCGGTGGGCGACGGCGGTGGTTTTGCCGGATTGGCGGGAGCAGCAGAGGATGCCTTGGCGGATGGTGGGGTTGAGGACGGTGAGTTGCCAGGGGTCCGGGTGGAAGTGGGCGGCTTGGGCGAAGTGGTTGGGGTGAAGGAGGGCGAAGGTGGCATCCGGCAGGGGCATGGCCGCAGGGTAGCAGGGGCGTTTGCGCTGGGGAAGTCCCGCGCGTGGGTGGGAGGAAGATGACGCTTATCGGGGTAAGGCGCGGCGGCGTTTGAAGAGGAAGCAGAGAGCCGGGAGGGCGAGGAAGGTGAGAAACAGCGTGGAGGCGAGGCCGCCGACGACGACGGTGGCCAGGGGGCGCTGGACGTCGGAGCCAATGCCGGTGGCACGGGCGGCGGGGACCATGCCGAGGAGGGCGACGAGGATCATCATGAGTACGGGGCGCATCTGGGCGAGGGAGCCCTGGACGACGGCGTCGTGAGTGGGGGTGTCGTCGAGGCGGAGGCGGCGATTGATTTCCGAGACGACCAGGACGCCGCTCATCACGGCGACGCCGAAGAGGCTGACAAAGCCGACGGCGGCTGAGACCGAGAGGTTGATGCCGCGGAGCCAGAGGAACAGGATGCCGCCGACGAGGGAGAACGGGACATTGAGGAGCACGATGCCGGCATCCTTGGTGTTGCCGAAGGCGAAGAAGAGCCAGATGAAAATGATGCCGACGGTGAGCGGCATAACAAGGCCGAGGCGGCGCTTGGCGCGGGTGAGGTTGTCGAATTGGCCGCCCCATTCGACGCGGTACCCATCGGGGAGCTTGATGTGCTGGGCGAATTTTTCCTGAGCCTCGGCGGCGAAGCTGCCTTGGTCGCGGCCGCGGATGTTGGTGCGGACGGCGATCTGGCGGCGGTTTTCGCGGCGGGCGATGATGCTTTGGCCGTTGGTGACTTCGATGCGGGCAAGTTGGGAGAGGGGGATGCGGGCGCCGGCGCGAGTGGGCACCAACATGGAGCCGATGACCTGTGGGTCGCGGCGCGCGTCGGGGGTGAAGCGGACGGAGAGATCGAAGCGGCGTTCGCCTTCGAAGATATTGGAGACGACGCGTCCGCCGATGGCGAGTTCGATTTGATCTTGCACGTCGCGGACGCGGACGCCGAAGCGGGCCATTTTTTCGCGGTCGAGCTGGATGGTGAGTTGGGGCTGCTGGGCTTCCTGTTCGATGGCGGTGTCGGCGGCGCCGGGGATGGTTTGGATGACCCGGAGGGTTTGTTCGGCGCGCGCGCGGAGAACTTCGAGGTCGGGCCCCGACGAGAATGACGGCGAGGTCGGCGGAGGAACCGGTGACGACTTCGGTGACGGTGTCGATGATGGGCTGGGTGACGTTGAAAGTGGCGCCGGGGATGATTTCGGGCAGGAGTTTAGAGAGGTCGTTGACGAGGTCGGCTTTGGTGCGGCCGGCGGGCCATTGGTCGTAGGGCTTGAGGGTGACGAGGAGTTCGATGCGGTTGGGGCCGAAGGGGTCGGTGCCGGCGTCGTTGCGGCCGGCTTGGGAGCCGACGAGCCGGATCTCGGGGAACTTGCGCAGGGTGGCGCGCATCTGTTCGGCGACGGCGGCGGATTTTTCGAGCGAGGTGCCGGGGGGCAGGTTGGAGCGGACCCAGATGGTGCCTTCGTCGAGGGAGGGGAGGAATTCGCTGCCGAGCGATCCGGCCAGGAGGAAGGAGCCGGCGACGACGGTACCGGCGAGGGCGACGACAAGCCAGGCGCGGCGGAGGCCGGCCTGGAGAACCTTTTCATAAGCGCGGCTGAGCCAGGCGAGCGCGGGGTTCTCCCAGTGTTTGGCGCCGTTGCGGAACAGGAACGTAGCCAGCACGGGGACCAGGGTGAGGGCGATCAACATGGCACCGAGAAGGGCGTAGCAGACCGTGAAAGCCATGGGGGTGAAGAGACGGCGTTCGACGCGTTCCAGGGTGAAGAGCGGAACGTAGGCGGAGATGATGATGATGAGGGAGAAGAACAGGGGAGACTCGACGTCGAGCGCCGCATCGCGGACGGCCTTGAAGACGCCGTCGGTACCTTGCGGGTTGCGCTTATGGAACACATGGAGGACGCGCTCCACCATGATGAGCGAGCCATCAACGATGATGCCGAAGTCGAGGGCGCCGAGGCTCAGCAAGTTCGCCGGGATTCCGGTGAGGTACATGCAGGCGAAGGCAAACAGAAGCGCGAGCGGGATGGTGATGGCGGTGAGCAGAGCGGCGCGGAAGCTGCCGAGGAACAGCAGCAGGATGAAGACGACGATAAGAAGGCCCTCAAGCAAGGTTTTGGCGACGGTAGCGAGAGTGTTGGCTACCAGTTCAGTACGGTCGTAAATGGGCCTGAGCTGGACGCCGGCGGGAAGGCTGGCGTTGAGTTCGTCGACGGCTTCATGGACGTGATCGAGCACTTCACTAGGATTCTGGCCGCGCCGCATGAGGACGATGCCTTCGACGCCGCCGGTGCGCTCCTGCAGGCCGAAGATACCGGTAGGGGGAGCGGCACCGAGGGTGACCTGGCCGAGATCCTTGACGTAGACGGGGACGCCCTTGTTCTCGGCGACGACGCTGTTCTCGATGTCGGCCGTAGACTTGAGCAGGCCCACGCCCCGGACGGCGAGCGACTGTTCGCGATTGTCGAGCAGGCGCCGCCGGCATTCTGATTGCTGTCGGCCACGGCGGAGGCCAACTCGCTGAGTGGGAGCTTGTATTTTTCCAGAGCGAGCGGATCGATTTGGATTTGATATTGCTTGACGAGTCCGCCGAAGGGGACAACGTCGGCGACACCGCTGGCTTGCAGCAGGCGCGGGTAGACGACCCAGTCCTGGAGTTCGCGCAGTTGGCGCGAATCGAGCCCGCCGCCTTCGAGGCTGTAACGGAAGAGTTCGCCGATGGGAGTGGCCATAGGGGCGAGGGTGGGGGTGAGGCCTTCGGGCAACTGGGCTTCGCGAAGCTTTTCGATCACGACCTGGCGGGCAAAATAGTCGTTGGTGCCGTATTCGAAGGTCAGCTCATTGGAGGAAAGGCCGAAGATGGTGCGCGAACGGCGGGAGATGACGTTGGGGACGGAGTTGAGGGCACGTTCGATGGGAATGGTGACCTGCTGCTCAACCTCTTCGGCGGCCAGACCCGGCACAACGGTGATGACCTCGACGGTGGTGTCGGAGATGTCCGGGTAGGCTTCAATTTTGAGCTGGGTGAACGACCAGGATCCGAACACCACCAAGGCGGCGGCGGCCACGAGCGCCAGAAAGCGCTGATCGAGCGCCAGACGGAGGAGGCGGGCGATCATTCGGCGGGAGCCTCGGCGGCGGCCGTCCCAACGTGCGCCACTTCGCCATCCACCAGGAGAATGAGCCCCTCGGTCACCATGGTGCGGAGTTTGGGGAGCGCGGCACGGATCTTTTCCTCCGAATCAATCACCGTGATGGTAACGGGCCGCTCATCGGTAACCCCGAAGAGGCGGCGCCGGCGGAGGTGGCGGCTGGAGCCAAAGCCCATCATGCCGCTGTGGGCGGTGGCGCCGGAGAGACCGGCATGCATGAGGCTCTCGATGATCGCTTCAAAGAGTGGCACGCGCTCTTCTCCCCAGCGGTCGGTCTCCTCGATGAAGATGAGCATCATTTTTACGGGCGCATTCATGCTCAGTATCCTCTCAGCAACATGGCGCCATCGACCACGACGCGATCGCCTTCGCGCAGGCCGCTGGTGACGGGCACAACGTCGCCCGAACGCCGGCCGACCTCCACCGTGATTTGATCGAACCGGCCCGGCCCGGTCTCGCGGTAGACGACGGCCTTGCCCTGGGTCTGGATGACGGAGCGGGCGGGAATGACGGGAACGCGATGGTAGGCTTCGATGTGGCGCACCTCACCGAACATCTCCGGGCGCAGGCGGGCGCCGGTGTTGGCCAACTCGGCCCAGACCTTCAGAGTGCGCGTTTGGGGATCGACCGAGTCGGCCATGCGCGCCACGCGGCTATGGAAGACTTCTCCGGGAAAGGCGGCAAGGCTGACGTCAAAAATCTCGCCAGGTTTCACCAGCCGGATCGAGGCCTCGGGAACTTCGGCCGAAACCCAGACGCTACTGAGATCGGCGATGGTCATGAGCGGGGCGCTCAGGTCGTTGCGGTACTCGCCGGCGACAACGCTCATCTCGGTGATCTTGCCAGCGAGGGGGGCGCGGACGATGATCCGTTGGCGAAAGGCGCCAGGCTTCAGGCCAAGCATTTCGAGACGGGCCGCAGCCTGTTGCTGGGCGGTGATGGCCTGACGCACCGCGGTTTTGGCCTGGGCGAGCGTGGTTTCGGCGGCGACCACTTCCTTCTTGGCGATCGCATCGCCTTTGAACAGTTCGGCGACGCGCTCAAAGTCGAGTTGCGCTTTGTGGAGGGCCGCATGGGCGTCGGTGACCTGGGCCTCGGCCTGGAGGGCGGCAGAGGCGGCCGCGTCGGCCTCCGGGCTTTCCACGGTGAGGACGGGATCGTTCTTGCGGACGGCGTCGCCAAAGCGGACCATCACTTCGGTAACGCGGCCGGCCACGGGCAGAAGCACCTTGGAGACATGGTTGGGGTTGACTTCCACCTTGCCCGGCGCGGAGAACTCATCGGTGGGCATGGACGCAGCCTTTACTTCGGCGATTTGGATCTGCTGGAGCTTGGGGGAATCCGGAGGAATTTCGATCCTGCCCGTTTGCACCGGGGCTTCTTTCTTCGGCACGGCGACCGGCGGGGGCGTCCGGGAACAGGCCAGCGCAAAGGCGAGGATAAGCGCAGTGAGCAGTGGTTTCAATCGCGGCGATCCTTCCCCGTAATGGCTTCGATGACAAAGAGCGAGCGGCCGTATTCGGCGCGGGCCTCGTGGTATCCCTGGAGGGTCTCGTTGTAGGTGCGTTGGGCGTCGAGCAATTCGACGAAGGTGGCTTCGCCGCGGCGGTAAGAAAAGTCGGTGACCTCGCGGACGCGTTGGGCCCGGTCCAATAGGCCGGTTTCGATCTGTTCGAGCAATTGCCGGGCGGTCTGGAACTGCTCAAAGGCGTTCTCCACGTCGGCGCGGATTTCCTGCTCCAAGCTGCGCAGGCGGGCCTGGATCTGTTCCTGCTCGCGGCGGGCGCGTTCAATTTCGCCCTGGTTCTTGTTGAAGAGCGGCAAGGGCATGGAGAAGAAGAGGCCGGCCGAATTGCCGCTGGTGAGGCCACCGACGCCGAACTGGCGATTGAGGGCGGCGCCCACGGTGTAGTCAACCTTGCCCTGCGCGAGTTGGAGGCGGAGTTCGGCCTGAGAGCGGGCCTGGTCCCGGCGGAGGGCTTCCAGGTCAGGGCGGCGGGCCAGGGCGGCGGCGGCCAGTTCCTGTTGGGTGGCCAGCATGGCATCGCGGCGCAGTTCGCCGGTGACATCGAAGGCGGGGTCGAAAATGGTGCGGCCCATCAAGGCTTGCAAACGGTTCCGGGCCAGGCGGACCTTCGATTCGGCCTGCCGCACCTGATTGGCGAACTGAAGCTGAGCCACCTCGGAGCGCACGAGTTCCACGCGCGACAAGTCACCGGCGTCGACGCGGGTCTGGTTGACGGCAACGATGCGGCTGAAGGCCTCCAGGCTGGCCCGGGCGAGCGCGGCGTTCTCCTTGGCCAGCAGCAGATCGGTGAAGCTGCTTTGCACATCGAGCACGAGGTTGCGCGTGGAGTTGAGCAGTTCCAGTTGCGAGACGGCCTTGGTGGCTTCGGCCACGGCGATGCGCTCATTGCGTTTGTGGCCGCGTTCGAGGACGTAGTCGACCCGGGCGTTGACTTCGGTGGGGCCCGCCGCATTAGTAGACGGGTTGAAGCCGGAGCCGAGGACGTCCAGATAGTTTCCGCCGAGGCTGAGCACGGGATTGGGGCGAAGCCGGGCTTGGACGATGCGGGCTTCGGCCACGCTGACATTGAAACGCTCGGCCAGCAGGCGCAGATTGCGCTCCAGCGCTTCTTCGACCACCTGGGCGAGCGTAAGGGGCCGCGGGGCAACCTGGCTTGGGGCGCGCGTGTTCGCTAGGAGCGAAAACAGGAGGCAAACAAGGGGGCGCGGCATGACGCGGAGAGCTATCAGATCGCAGTATACCCTGTGAACCCTGGGCGGTTCCGGCTACAGGCTGACGAAGATCTGGGTGAGGAAGAGATTGAGGACGAAGATCCAGACGTAGCTGGTGACGACGGCGGCGGTGGTGGCGCGGCCGACGCCTTGGGTGCCGCCGGTGGTATTGATGCCGTAGTAGCAGCCGACCAGGGAGATGACGAAGGCGTTGATGAGGGGCTTGATGAGGCCCTGGAGGACGTCTTCGCGTTCGAGGGTGTCGTAGACGGTGGTCCAGTAGAGCGAGGTGGTGGCGCCCTGGATGTACAGGAGGGCGATGAGCCAGTAACTGAGCAACTGAGTCGAGATGTATACTAGCGGCGATGGCCTCCCCCAGCCCTTCGCCTGCTCCTCCCCCAAATCCTCCTTTGCGTTCGCCCGCAGCTTCGGGCCTTCTGGACCGCGTGCAGGGCCTTCTCAATTCAATTCATGCGGTTATCACGGTGTTGGCGGGCACTGCAGTCCTGCTTCTGCAGAACGTGACCAATCTGCAAACTTGGGTCAGCCGTTATGTGCCGCCGCGAGCGGCCTGGGTGGTGGTTGGAACCATTGTAAGCACTCCTGTTTTGATGGGGGTAGCTTACGGATGGTCTGAGTGGAGGAAGCGGCGACGGCTGAGGTTACTGGAGGAAGTAAGTGGCGACGTGAAGCCCGGCTACTTTCGGCTGGGTCCGAGAGAAACGGATTTCGATCGGCAGGACGGAAAGCATCTCGAGATTCAGGACTGGCTGAAGGCGTAGACAGCGGGTTGCTTTATCTAACAGGGCCTTCAGGAGCTGGCAAGAGTTCGATTCTGGCGTGGATTCGTGCCCAATCGAGGGGACGCCCGATGGTGCTAGTGCGAGGTTATCAGGAGCCGGTAGGGGCGCTGGTCGAGCGGCTAAAGGAACTTTGGAAGTCACCGCCGGCGAACCTGCCGTCAGAGCCGCGGAAGTTGCTGGAGAGGGCGGTGAAGCAGGCGGGCGGACGGCTGCTAGTGGTGTTTGACCAGTTTGAAGAGTTTCTGGCGTTCCCTGAAAGGGCACGCCGGACGACTGCCCACGACTTTTTGGCGGAGCTGGCCACGCGACCCGTAGCGGGCGCGGTGGTGCTCCTGGCGTTTCCCTCCGATTACGTGAGCTTGGCGGAGGAGTTGCAGTTGCCACAGTTGCTTCAGGGCGATAACGTGCGCACTGTACCGGCGTTCACCCAGCGGGCGGCGCGTCTGTTCCTGACACAAAGTGGGCTGCGTTTCGATGAAAAGCTCCTGGGTCAGGCGCTGACTGAGGCGGAGCAGACTGAGGAGACGCCGGGAATGATTCGGCCGGTGGTAGTCAACCTGTGCGGCTTGGTACTGTCGCGTTTTGCAAACGGTGTACCGCGGGACTACCGGCCCGGTGGCTTGTTGCGTGGGTTTCTACGAGAGAGCATGCGCCTTGATCCCTTGGCCGCACCGCTGTTGCGGGCCATGTTGACCGAGACGGGTGAGCGGAGGGCGCGAGAGGTGAGCGCTTTAGCGTCAGAACTTGGCGTGCGAGAGGCTAAGGTGCGGGCAGCGCTGCGCGGGCTGGCGGCCGAGGATCGCAGCCTCGTTCGCCCGCTCGATCCGACGCACGTCACCTGGGAGATTTCGCACGACTTTCTCGTTCCCCTCCTGGAGACGACTCTCGCTGGCTGGCGGGACACGATGTGGCGTCGGGCACAGCCGTGGCTGCCGTGGTCACTGGCTTGTGTAGCCGCCTTAGCCGCCGTTTGGCCGCGCCCGGATGCTCGACTGCGGTTGACCGATCTGGGCTGGACGGTTGCGTCGTTTCCAGATGGGCAGGTGGAACTGAAGATTGATGTTAAGGAACCCCCTTTTCAGGAATCTGCGCCGGAAGCGGCCCGTTTGGCTGTGCGCCGCCTTACTCTTGGAATGG
The DNA here is from genome assembly GCA_037367405.1 of Ottelia alismoides. NCBI lineage: Eukaryota > Viridiplantae > Streptophyta > Magnoliopsida > Alismatales > Hydrocharitaceae > Ottelia > Ottelia alismoides. The sequence goes on along the minus strand of JAZKJV010010957.1, from coordinate 91,725 downwards.
TTGTGGGGAGCCTGGGAGGAATTGAATCGTGGCGGGAGATCAACAGTCTGAGGATTCTCAATGTCGGCCAGACAAAAGTGGTTGACCTGTCTCCGCTTCGCGAGCTCAAGAGTCTGACGACCCTGGATGTCAACGGGCCGGGCGTAGACGACTTGTCTCCGCTACGGGAATTGAAGAGTCTGACGAGCCTAAATGTCAACGAGACGCAGGTCGAAAGCCTATCACCGCTGCGTGAACTCAAGAGCCTGACGAGGCTCAAATTCAGCGGGACGCGTGTGCGTGATTTGACGCCCTTGCGCGCGCTTACGAGACTGGAGAATCTGGAACTCACTGGAACGAATGTAGACAACTTGCTCACGCTGCGCGAGCTCCAGGGCTTGGCTAGTCTCGATGTTAGCGGTACGAAGGTTGCGGACCTGGATGTACTGCCCGAGCTCAAGGGCCTAGTCAGCCTATCTGCGCAGGACACTGAGATCGATGACTTGACTCCGCTGCCGGAGCTTAAGAAGCTAACTCAGCTGACCGTATGCTACACGCGGGTGACTAGCTTGACTCCCCTGCGACAGCTCTCCAACTTGACGCGACTGAACGTAAGAGGCACACAGGTGAAGGACCTGTCTCCACTGCGCGGGCTGAAGAGGCTAGCTTTCCTGGATGTCAGCGGCACTCACGTGCGAGATCTGTCCCCCCTGAGTGAGCTAACCAGCTTATCCGAATTGTATGTCCTCGGGACCCGGGTGGCAGATCTATCTCCGTTGCGCGAGCTTAAGCACCTGGCCAAGCTCTACATTGATGGGCGGGCGGCAAACGACAGCACAATCGAGGTATTGCGCCAGCGAGGCGTGATCGTTCAGGTACTGCGCTACGAAGCCCCATAGCGCAGGTTTTCAGCGTCAAAGAAGGTCAGTCGATGGGTCGCGGCCGCCAAACGGTGTGGGTTCGTGGACCGCCGTCAAAGTTCGCCTTAGCCAGCCCGAGGAGGGCTGCTCGAGTTGCGAGAGTGATTACAAACTGACGAAGATCTGGGTGAGGAAGAGATTGAGGACGAAGATCCAGACGTAGCTGGTGACGACGGCGGCGGTGGTGGCGCGGCCGACGCCTTGAGTGCCGCCGGTGGTATTGATGCCGTAGTAGCAGCCGACCAGGGAGATGACGAAGGCGTTGATGAGGGGTTTGATGAGGCCCTGGAGGACGTCTTCGCGTTCGAGGGTGTCGTAGACGGTGGTCCAGTAGAGCGAGGTGGTGGCGCCCTGGATGTACAGGAGGGCGATGAGCCAGCCGCCGACGATGCCGACAAAGTCGGAGATGACGGTGAGCACGGGCGTCATGGTGGCCATGGCGATCATGCGGGGGGTGATGAGTTTCTGGATGGGGTCGGTGCCGAGGGCGCGCATGGCGTCGATCTGTTCGGTGACCTTCATGGAGCCGAGTTCGGAGGCGATACCGGAGGCGTTGCGGCCGGCGATGACCAGCGAGGTGAGGGTGGGGCCGAGTTGGGTGATGAGGATGAAGGCGACGATGGAGCCGGCCTTGGAGGAGGCGCCGTAAGTATCGAGGGCGCGGGACATTTGGAGCGCCATGACGGCGCCGGAGAATCCGCCGACGAGGCAAACGATGGCGAGCGAGCCCACGCCAATGCGGTCCATCTGGGTGAGGACGTCATCCCAGTAATGGGGGGCGCGGAAGATGTTCGCAAGCGCCTTGCCGGAGAGGACGTAGAACTCCTGCAGGGCGAGGATCTGTCTTTTCAGGAACTCGAACAACCGAGGGGCTCCAGAGCTTTGATGCTAGCACGGCTCAACTGGCGAGGGCTTGGGAGTTGGCGATGAGGTTGGCGATGAGGGCGCGAACCGCTTGGTGATTGAAGGCCCTTGGGGAGAACGGAGCGTGATTCTTCGCTAGAGTTTGTCCGTGCGTTCTCTTACCCGTGATGCGAGGAACATGGTAATTTTTTCCCAAGTAACACGGCGGGCGCCGGTTGCTGAGTGTGGAGGAGAGCAGTGGCAGAATCGAGATTCTCGCGGTACCTGGCCAGCGCCCTACAGGGCGGCGTGGCGGGCTTGGTGTTGGTGGCGGGGTGGTACTTCCTGACGAGGGTTCCCCGCGAGGCGGCGGTGCGGAATGACGTAGCGACCGGCGGCCGCTCGGAGGGCACGCGGGAGCCGAGACCCGCGCCCATGGGCCATTTGGCTTGGTTGACCGTTTCGGTGGATGGACCCGATAACGTGGGTCCGGAGGAGACTCGACGGACCGTGGCGGCGCTTCACCCTGACGGTAAGCTGGCACTTACCACTTACGAAGCGATTCGAGGAGCCGTCTCCGCATCGCTGCAGTACGGCGAGCAGAGCGCTGAAGTGGAGGCAATCCGGCACGACCAGGAACGCGGTCTCGTGCTATTGCGGTTTCGGTCGCCCCTCGATACGGGGAAACAACCGGGTCACTCTGCCGGGATGTATTGCGATCTCCAAGGTCCCTCCTCCGAGCCTTGTTCACAAAGCGGCGTCGTTTTGGGGGATAGCGGCCAGCCGGTGTCGTTGTTTGCGCCCGGCAGCGTTCTTGTTCGCCCCGCAAGTTATGAGCTCGGCGCCAGCGCCTGGCGTCCGCTGGCTGAGTTTCACGCCGACCGGACGTACTGGCAGAAAACACCGGTTCCCGACGGCCCACCCCAGCGGCTTGGCGCGGGCGAGGCGAAGCCGGTGTGGCATTTCGAGCTGGCCGCGCCGGGCCGGATCACGGTCAAAACGAGCCAGAAGTTCTTGTCGCTCGGCGACAAGGCCGGCAGCTTGTTGGCTGAAGGCACCAAAGGGGCCGCGGACTGGTTAGGCCTTAAGTCGCCGGTTGGATCCTATGAATATAAATTAGAAGTGGAAGCGCGAAGTGCTGCCAGAACGTATCCGCTCGTGTGCGCTCGGGAGAACGGGACGTGTCAGACCGAGCTGCCGTCAGGAAGCTTCGATCTGGTGCTCCGGCATCCTGATGGGAAGGGTGGCGCGATAGACGCGCTCGTAGCGGGGGAGGTGCTTTCCTTCCGGTAAGCTTGGTCAGGCACCGGCACCTTTAGCCTTCCCGGACGGCGGTTCTGGCGGCTGGGCTACAGCCTTTTTGGGAAGGAGCTTCTCGCGGATCACCCCGAGAATTGCGCCACCAAGGAATCCCCAGGGCATGTTTGACATGGCTTCACGGAAGGCAGTGGCATCCGTTCTGCCGTCCTGCTGTGCGCTTAGGAGGCTAACGACCAAGGCGGCTGCCGCTCCCAGGATGGCGAACGTGAGACAGACGATCCAGTTCATTTCTGAAAGGTAGATCAGATCGGCAGGGACTCACGGGGAAAAGAGGCGGGGTTCGGTCGACTTGTTTGCGGGGGTTTGCATCCCTCAGTGAGCGGGGATCTCCTCCGCAAAGGGGTGCTTGGCCGGACGTGAGCCGGCGGCCTTAAACCTCCCGGGCCTCCCCGCCGATATACTCGCAGGAGGCATGCGGCGTGTACATTCTGGGCACCATCTGCGTGGTCGCTGTGGCGATGTTCCTCATCATTTATCGCTACACCGGTAAGGTGGATTCAAACCTTCCCATGGTGTTCAACCTGATGATCGGCGCTCATATGCTGACCTTTGAGGAAGGCTTGAGCCCCGGCTGGGTCTATGTGACCCTGGTTTGCGCCCTTTTCCTGCGCTTTGAGTTTATGAACCGGCTCTTCGTGCGGATGGTGCGGACGGTGGAGACGGTAGCGCTCAGCGTGATTATCTACCGCGGCGTTGCGTTGATTCAGGCGTTCTAGCGGAAGTTCACCAGGAAGGCCATGGCCTGGGGACCTTCCTTCCAATACTCAATGAGTTCCAGATGCGGATTGCGCATCAGCCATTCGCGGGTGGCGCGTTGTTCGCCCTGCTTGGGGCTGCCTTTGAAGCGGAACCAATCGTGGAAGACCAGCACGGTGCCTTGCGTCACGATGTCGGTGAGGAAGTTCATCACCGGCACGGTGGATTCGTAGAGGTCGCAATCGATCATCACCAGCGACGCTTTGCGCAGGTTGTGTTTCTTTTTGACTTCGGGCGTGAGCGATTTGTCATAGAAGCCGGGGACGGAGATCACTCGGTTGAGGTCCACGCCGTGGGCGGCCACATTGCTGCGAAAGACGTTTTCCGAGGCTGAATAGGCGCCCTGGCCGTAGTCCACCTGGCGGACGCCCTCGCCGCCGGGGAGACCTTCAAACGAGTCAAAGGCGAACATGCGGGGCGGATTCTGAGCCCAGCGTTTGAATTCTTCGTCGGCTTGACCGGCCGCATGCGCAATCACCTCGGCGCGCTCTTTTTCGAGCGCATGGTAGGCGGCAATCATTGATTCGCCCCGGAAGACGCCGAACTCAAGGTAGTCGCCTTCCACCTGATTCCAGGAGACGAAGGAGGCTCCGGTCTTCAGGCAGCCATGTTTGCCGGTATAGTTCACCTCGGTGGAGATAGCGAAACGTCCGGCCATGAGGCGGAGCGGATGGAGGGCTTTGGCGATCACGCTTTTCATCTTGCCCAACGCTAACACAGGGCGTTTGGGGCGCTGGAGGGCCAAAAGTACGTTCCGGCGTGGGAGTTTGGTTGAGCCCGCCGCGCCAGTGGTACCAGTACCCAGATGACAAGTGGATCAATTTGAGGCCTCTAGGGGAAATCGCTGGACCGGCGAGAGCCGGATCGTTATGATAAAGCAGAGCGTTATCAGACGGCGACGCTCAGCCTCCCCCCGCCAGCGTCTCAGGCGAACACCCGTGTCCAATGGGGAAAAGCGTAGCTCTCTCCTAGCCAAGACCTAGGAAGTACCGACCTGGATTAAGAGTTTAGTACTCTTGTCCGGAACGTCCTGTCTGGCGATTCTAAACGTGGGAGTCCTCATCACGAATGGATCGCGTTGACCTCGAACAGTGGAAACCGAAAGAAGTAGCGCGCCTACTGGCGCTGGTGGAAACCGAGCGCCGCTACTACCAGGAGATCGTGGCCAACGTTCCGGTGGGCCTGCTCATCGTCGCGTCTGACCTTTCGGTAGTCTCCGCGAACAAATATTTCCGGAAGTTGCGCGGCATGCGCAATGACGAGCTGCAGCGGCGCAAGGTGGAAGAAATCCTGCCGTTGGCCGGCCTGACCGAGAAAGTGCAGCAGGTGCTGAGCAGCGGCAAGCCGCAGAGCCGGCTGCCGGGTACGTTTCAGTTTGGCGACCGGCAGGTGCCGTGCCTGATTTCGGTGCAATACCTGCAAGGCTGGGAACTGGACGCCGGTTCTGAGGCGCTGCTGATTGTCGAAAACATGGAGGGCGCGCCGGCCGGAGCCGGATCGGCGATGCCTTCGATCGTCAACACGGTGGCCCGCGAGGTCCGGCCGGAGGCCATTGCGCCGGCGGCGATCGTGGTGCCGGCCCCGGCCGAGCCGGTGGCTCAAGCGGCCGAGCCGGTGGCTCAAGCGGCCGAGCCTGTGGCTCAAGCGGCCGAGCCGGTGGCTGAAGCGGCCGAGCCTGTGGCTCAAGCGGCGGAGCCGGTGGCTGAAGCGGCCGAGCCGGTGGCTCAAGTGGCCGAGCCGGTAGCTGAAGCGGCCGAGCCGGAAAAGATCATCGAGCGCGTCGTGGAAATCGAGCGCGTCGTAGAAACCGTCACCGAAACGGTAGAGGTGACTTCCTACGCGCTCGTCAACGATATTGACGCCGTGGTGTGGGAGGCCGACCCGGCCACGTTGCGTTTTCTGTACGTGAGCGAACGGGCCGAGGAGCTTTTTGGCTACGACCCGGCGCGGTGGGTGGAAGAGGCCGACTTTTGGCGCAACCACATCCACCCGGAGGACCGTGATCGCGTCACCGAGTTTTACCGGGGCGCCGCCGCCAGTGGCACCAGCCATGTGATTGAATACCGCGCTTTGACGGCCGATGGGTCGTCGCTGTGGGTGCGCGAGATGGTGCGGGTGGCGCGCGAGGCGGAGGGCACGGCCACCAAGTTTACGGGTCTGACGCTGGACATCTCCAGCCGCCGCATGGCGGAGGATCAATCGATCCAGACGCACAAGGTGGAGGCGCTGGGGCGCCTGGCCGCCAAGGTCGCGCACGACTTCAACAATCTGCTGATGATCATCTCGGGCTACAGCGAAGAGATGAAGAACTCGGTACCGCCCGGGTCGCCCTTGCATCACGACATGCAGGAGATCATGCGGGCCACCGAGCGCGTGCAAGGGTTAACCGCGCAGTTGCAGCAGTACACGCGCAAGATGCCGCAGCAGCCGAAGGTGTTGGGCATCAACACGCTGCTCCATCATATGGAGCCGGTGTTGCGCCGCAACCTGGGCGACGGCATTGAGCTGGCCGTGGAAGCGCAATCGGATGGCGGCATGGTGAAGGTGGATCAGGCGCTGCTGGAACAGGCGCTCACCACGCTGGCGCTGCATGCCAAGTTCGAGATGCACGGGCTGGGCCGCATTACGATCTCGACCACCGATCTGGATCTGGACGAGGACTACGGCCCGCGCTACGCGCGGCCGGGCAGCTACATCAGCTTGTCGGTATCGGATTCGGGCCCGGGCCTGGAAGAGGATCAGCGCTCGAAGCTCTTTGAACCGTGGCTGATTTCCGATGAGACGACGCGGGAAGAGCGGCTGGCATTGGCTTCGGCCTATAACCTGATCAAGCAGGCCGGCGGCGATGTGGCCGTGATCAGCGAGCCGGGCCGGGGCACTTCGTTCCGGGTGACGCTGCCGCGCGCAGCCGAACAGCCGGCGCCGCAGGTGGTGGATACGCCGACGATCCAGGAAGTGAACAAGGCGGCGGCCGCGCAAGAGGAAGTGGCTTTGGAAACCATCCTGGTGGTGGAGGACGAAGCCGGCATCCGCGCGCTGGTGCGTAAGATTCTGCGCCGCCAGGGCTATCAGGTGCTGGAAGCGCCCAACGGTCCGGAAGCGATTCAGATCTGCGCCCAGCACAAGGGCACCATCGATCTGCTGGTCACCGATGTGATGATGCCGCAGATGAGCGGCCGCGAACTGGCCGAACGGCTCACCGCCGTGCGGACCGATCTCAAGGTGCTGTTCGTCTCGGGCTACACCGACGACGCCATGTTGCAATCGGGCTCGTTCCCGCCGGGGACGGCCTTCCTGCAGAAGCCCTTTACGCTGGGTTCGCTGCTGGGCAAGGTGCGTGAAGTGTTGGATGTGCGCCGGGCGGCGTCGGCTTAGGAGCGCTGACTATAGCGGCCGGATCGTTCGCCAGGGTCCAGTTGAGCGATCTCCGGCACCGTGTTCAACAACACCGTGTTCAACAACAACCGTGGCTAGCATCAGCAGCAGAGGCGCGGCCGCTGGTGCCACCAACGCCCAGCGCCCTGGCACGGCGATTGCTGGCCCGGCCCGGCCGGCCTTCGTACGGGAGGCGATGGGCCCGCTCATCCCGGCGGCAACGAATCGCGGCCGCGTGCTACTTGCGGCGGAAGGCGTCGCTCAAGATCACGAGTTCCAAGAGATCGCGGAGGCCATAGCCCTTTTGCTGAGCCGCTGCGGCGATGGCTTCGATGCCGGGGCGGTCGGCAGCGTCGAACTTGCGGCCGCACGCATAGGTGAGCAGCCGGTCGATGAGGAAGCGGGCGAACTCCGGCTTGCGTTGCGCGAGCGCCTGGCGAAGGCCGGTGATGTCGCTGAACTTTTCGCCGGTGGTTAGCTCGCCGGAGGCGTCGATGGGCGCTCCGCCGGGATACTTGGTGCGCCAGCGGCCGATGGGATCGAAGTTTTCCAGCGCGAATCCGGGTGGGTCGATCGAGCGGTGGCAGGACATGCAGGCTGCGCTGGCGCGGTGTTTGACGAGCAGGTCGCGGACGGTCTTGGCGCCGCGGACGTCGGGGTCGAGCGCCGGCACATCATCGGGCGGCGGCGCGGGCGGCGTGCCGAAGATGTTTTCGAGCATCCAGACGCCTCGGGTGACGGGCGAGGTCTCGATGCCGTTGGCCGAGACGGTGAGAATGCTGCCGTGGCCGAGCAAGCCGCCGCGCCGCGGGTCGGGCAGGTCGACTTTGCGGAAGGCGTGGCCGCCCGCGCTGGGGATGGTGTCCGCCATTCCATAAAGGCGGGCGAGCGGCTTGTTGAGGAAGGTGTAGCGGGCGTCAAGGAAGTCGTGCAGAGGCTTGTTCTGGTCGAGCAGATGGCGCATGAGCATCCTCGTTTCCGTCTTCATGGCGTTCTGCAGATCGTCCCAGTAGTAGGCGCCGAAGGCGTCGCGGTCGGGGGGCATGTCGCCCAGGCTGCGGAGATTCAGCCAGCTATCGAGGAAGCCTTCGACGAAGGCCTTGGCGCGCGGGCTGGCGAGCAGCCGGCGCGTTTCGGCGCGGAGGACGTCGTCGCGCAGGAGGGCTCCGGTGCTGGCTTGCCGCAGGAGCGCTTCGTCCGGCATGGACGACCACAGGAAGTAGGAGAGGCGCGAGGCCAGGGCATGGGCCGTGAGGCGCTGGTTTTGTTCCGCGGTGGAGAGATAGAGGAAGGCCGGCGAGCAGAGCACGGCCTTCAAAGCATCGCGCAACGCGGCCTCCGGAGCGGCTCCGGCGGCGCGGCGCTTGGCGGCGATGGCTACGAGGCGATCCACTTCTTCCGGAGTGGCGGGCCGGCGATAGGCGCGCGCGGCGAAGCCGGCGACGATTTCGCGGGTGCGTTCGGGGGCAAAGGGACGGTCGCCGTAGAGGATCCGCTGGCTGGCGGGAATGGCGGGTGGCTCCAGCGGGCCGCGGATCTCCACCTGGTGGATGCGGATCTGCGGGATGGGCCCGTACTTCATCATGGCGATGCGGCCGGGCACGATGCCGGGTTCGACGTTGCGCTGATCCTCGGGCAGGAACTGCGGAAAGCGGCGGGCGAACGTGCTGAAAACGTTGCGGACGTTGTTCATGCCGTTAGCGAAGATAAACCGCGGCTGAAAGCCGGCATCGAGGCGGACACGGAAGGTGAGCCAAGACGGTCCGCCGTCGGCGAGTTCGACCGTGTCGGCGAGCAGCGGTTGGATGGGTTGCTCGTGTTGGAGGTAACCGGCGCGCGCGTTGCCGGCGACGACGCCGAAGCGGAAGGGCGCCTCCGGGTCCATACCGAAGAGCTTCGGGTCGTACGGGTGTTTGCGATGGAGGGCTTCGACCTGGACCTTGACCTCGTAGTAGCCGTCGTAGGGCACGCCCTCGGTGAAGGCATAGAGCGGCGCATAGGCGCCCTCGTAGTGGGGCGTGCGCGGATGCTCGTAGAGCACCATGTACTGCATCAGCTTGTTGCGGATGCGCGCGTTGTCGAGTTCCTTTTGCTGGCGGAAGTTGTCCTTGAATGTCCACACGCGCGGCGCGGGCGGGGGCGATGGCGGCAGCGCTTTGGCGATGACCGCCTCGGCGGCGTCCAGATACTGTTCCAGCAGATAGCCGGAGGTGACGAGCGTTTCGCCGATGTTGTCCATGTGCGCGGTTTGCTGGTCGCGCGGGAAGCGGCTGGTGGGATCGAACTGATCCATTGGCATCTGGAGCAGGTCGCCGATGGTGTTGAGATACTCGCGGCGATTCAGGCGGCGCAAGGCGACCTTAGCGGGCGCCTGTTGGGCCAGGTGGACGAGGAAGGCTTGACGTTCGGCGGCGGAGGGCTGCCGGGCGCTGGCGGGCGGCATGGTGCCGGCCTGGACGCGGCGGGTGACCGCGGCGGCATCGGAGAGGCTGAGCGGGGCGCGGTCGAAACGGCGATTGGCCAGTTGCGTTTTTTCGCCGTGGCAGGAGACGCAGTAGGTATTGAGGAAGCTCGCGGCCGGGTCGTTGGCGGCGGCGAGGACGAGAAACAGTGCCAGCATGGCCGTTAGATTCCGCGCAGGGTGCCGGTGGAGAGCGCGAACTTCTGCTGCTCGATGCCGAAGCGCTGCAGCATGCTGACGTAGAGGTTCGAAAGTGGCTGTTTGTTCAGCCCGCTGGTGGGGAAGGCCTGATAGGAGCCGTGGCGGAACCCGCCGCCGGCGAGCACGATCGGGAGATTGAGATTGGTGTGAGCGTTGCCGTTGCCCATGCCGCTGCCGAACAGGACCATGGTGTGGTCGAGCAGCGAGCCCTCGCCGTCGTTGAGCGACTTCATCTTGGCGAGGAAGCGGGCGAATTGCTCGGTCTGATAGCGTTCGAGCTTCACCAGCAGGTCGATGCTTTCGGGCACCTGGCCGTGATGGGAGAGCGAGTGGTATTCCTTGCGGACGCCCAGCACAGAGGCTTCAAAGCCGCCGGCGATTTCGAGCGTCGCAATGCGGGTCGAGTCCGTTTGCAGGGCGAGCGCGATCAGGTCATAGAGGACGGGGATATCGTTCACCAGGCCCTGATTTTCCGGCTCTTTCATGGGCGCCGCGGGCTTGGGGATGCCGGCCCATTTCTGGCGGAGGGCGAGCACCTTCTCGACTTCGCGGACGGAGGTGAAGTACTCGTCGAGCTTCTGCTGGTCGGCCGTGCCCAAGCGATGTTTGAGCGAGGCGGCATCGCCGTTGACGGCGTCGAGGATGGAGCCTTGGAGCGTCAGGCGGTCTTTGGTGCGGAGCAGTTCGGCTTCGCTCTCGTTGACGAAGAGTTTGCGGAAGAGTTCGCGGGGGCCCTGGACGGGAGTGACGCGGGTGCCGCTGCGGGTCCAGCACATCATGCAACCGCCGTGGAGGCCCTCTTCCGAGCCGAGCGTGAGGGACGGGAAGCGGGTGGCGCCGCCAACGGATTCGGCCATGCGCTGATCGAGGCTGATGTTGCCGTCGGGCATGCCTTTAGCGTCCACCTGGCGGACGCCGCTCAGGAAGGAGTGCACGGCGAAGTGTCCGCCTTTGACGCCGTGATCGAGGCCGGAGTAAATGGTTAGGTCCTTGCGGTGGGGCGCCAGAGGCTCAAGCAGGTGAGGCGTGTCGTAGTGGGGGCCGGTAGTTTGCGGGAAGAATTTCTGCGCGTAAAAGCCGAAGGCATTGCCGATGGCGACCATGCGCATGGGCCGCACCGTGGGGGCGCTCGCGCTAAGGGCGGTGACGGCCAGGCCGGACCCCAGGACCTTCAGGCCCAGCGAATCGAGCACCGGGAGAGCAAGACGAACACCGGCGGCGCGTAGAAAAAAGCGGCGTCCGGCAAGATCGGGGCGCTGGGGCGGCATGGCGCGATTGTATCGCGGTTCGCGCGGGGAGCCGAGGGTACACGCCGAGCGAAGGCAGGAGAGGCGAGACCGATGAACATGGCGTTTGGAACTACTGCCTGATTGTCAAAGCGATCACGGGCGGAGCTGAACGTAGAGGCGCTTGTTGATGCGGCCCTTATTCTCGGTCTTGGTGATGGAGAACGCACCAAGGTCGAGAGTGGAGGCCACATGGGTGCCGCCGCAGGCTTGCACGTCAAAGCCGTCAATTTCGACCACCCGCACTTGGCCGCCAATGACCGGCGGCTGCACTTCGAGCGTCCGCCGCAATTCCGGACGCGCGGCAAACTCGGCTTCCGGAATCCAGTAGGCGCGCAGGGTGTGCCCGGCGGAGAGCACGGCGTTCACCTTGCGCTCCAGTTCGTCGCGCAGCGCGGGCGAGAAACCGTCCCACTGGAAATCAATCCGGGCGTAGCTGCCGGCGATCTGCGCGCCGGTGATCCAGGCGCCGTAGTCACGCTGGGCGATGGTATTGAGCACGTGCAGCACGGTGTGATAGCGCGACAGCGCGTGGCGGCGGGCGGAGTCGACACGAAGCGTGGCGGTTTGGCCCAGGCAAGCGGCGCTGGTGTTGGTGAGATGCCAGATGATGCCATCGGGGCCGGCCCGTAGTTCCGGCACGGCCAGCGGCGGGTGACCGGCAAAGTCCACCCAGCCGGTATCGGCGGGCTGGCCGCCGCCACCGGCATAAAAGCAAGTCCGGTCAAAGGCCAGCGCGCCCTCTTGCTGAGCGACACAGACGGCGACGGTTTGCAGGCAGTGATCGTCCTCCCAATAGAGCCGGCTGGTAGCCGGGATGCTCATGGCCGTACCCGGGTGAAGAAAAGTGAGGGCTGAAACGAGTTGGCACCGGTGAGGCCGGGGAAATCCGGCGAAAAGGTATTGCCGAAGAGCAGCAGCGAACCAGTGGGGCCAGCGCCGGACCAGAAGAGTGCATCCGGGCCGACGCCCGCCAGGGTGACGGCGTAGGCGAGCTGGCCGTCGGGCTGGAAGGCAACGGCAAAGATATCGATGGCCGTGGAGGGCGGCACGAAGCCAGCCGGGGTGCCGGGCAGGCTGCCGCGCAGCACTTCCCCGGGAAAATCAGCGGCGGCGTTGTCCAGTTGGCCGGTGGCCACCACTTGGCCGTTGCTGAGCACGTGGAGACCGGTAAGGGTTTGGAAGCGGCGAATACCAAGATAGGACAAGTAGGCCAGCGTGCCATCCGGCGCCAAACGGGCAATGAACGGCTCTGGCGGAATGGTGAACGTCATATGGACTACGCCGCCGGCCGCTACCTGGAACTGGGAGGGAAACGACACGTTGCCGGGGCTCGCAACGCGGGTGAGTAAGCGGAACGTGCGTCCGCCATCCTCGCTGCGGTGGAGTGTTCCGTCGAAGGAGAGGGCCAGCAGCGCGCCGGGCAGCCCGTTCTGGAAGCCGAAGTGAACGAAGGGGCCGAGCGACAGCGGCCCTTGCGGCAGGGCCAGTTCTTCAAGGCGCGGGAATTGCGCCGGCGAGGTGCGGAGCAGGCGGGGGCCATCGCCAAAGTAAAGGCTGCCCGGCTGGTTGGGGTCAAAGCGGAGGCTTTGCCCGGGGACAGTGAGGGGCGCGCGCTCGGGCAGGGTGTCGCCGCCGTCGGTGCTCAGGTAGAGGCCGGGGGGAGAAGTTTGGCCGGCGGTGGTCCAGGCGACGGCCGCGGCGTCAACGGCCAGAGCGGTGAGGATGGAATCGGGGAAGTTGCGGGAGAGCCAGGTTTCACCGGCCGTGGAGGTGCGGTAAAGAGTGCCGCCGGCGCTGGTGTAGAGAATGGCCTTATTGGTGGGATGGGCGGCGAGCAACAGCGGTCCGGCGGAGACGGCGATGGGGAAGGTGCTGGGCACCCAAGTCGCGCCGCCGTCGTCGGAGTACTGCAACGCGGGCGGGGCGGAGTTGGCCGCCGGGAGCGTCAGAACCCAAAGGCGGCCGGCGGAGGCGGCCAGGGCGAGGATGGTGCGGAATGGGGGCGTTTCGTTCACCAGCTCCCAGGTCCAGCCGTTGTCGGTGGTGCGCGAAAGTCCGCGGGTGGTGGCGGCGTAGAGGATATTGTCGTCCGCGCGGTCGACGGCGAGGAGCCGGGCGGTGAGCGACGTCATCAGGCCGGGAGGCGCGAGCACCTGCGCACCTTCCGCCCGCAGATAGCTGGCCGATTGGACCGGCCGCTGCCAGGCGTTGGCCGTGGGGGGGAGCACGCCGTTGAAAACCTGTCCGGCCAGCCAGAGGCTGCCATCCGGGGCCAGCACCGTTCGCTGTGGCAGCACGTCGGCCGGAAGAGAGTAGGGGCGCACGTGACGGGCGCCATCCGGACGAATCTCCAGCGCGAAGGCGCGGGGCGCGTTGGGGTTGGCGTTGGAGCTGGCGTTGGGGTCAAAAGCGGCCACCAGCGCCGTACCGTCGGGGGAGACGTGCAGGTTCGACGACGTCGGTTGACCCGGCAGATTGGCCGCATAGATCAGCCGGGCGGCGGCCGGCGCAATGCGGATAGCGGCAAAGCGGGGTGCCGGGCCGCCGGGCACAGGACCGTCGCTGAGGGTAAACGGGAAGTCGGCCGAGGCGGTGAACGCGGTAAGCACCGCGCTGCCCGTGCCGTCGGCTTGCAGGCTGATCAGCGTTTCGGCGGCGCTGCCGCCGAAGTAGGTGGCAAAGAGAGTGCGGGTAGCGTCGGGCGAGAGCGCCAGGAGAAAGATGTCGTTACTGCCGGCCGCGCGCTGCTGCAAGGGCCGGACGGTGGGCAGGGTGGCATCACTGGTAGTGCCGGCCAGCAGGATGTTTCCGTCGCGATCGAAGGTCACGGCCGAAGGCTGAAAGCGCCACGAGGCATCGCCCAGGCCGCGCCGGAAAAGAATGCGGCCGGAGGGGTCCACTTTCACCAAGGTGATCGGCTGACATTCCTGCAGGATGGAGCAGGGAACTGAGCCGACCAGGAGCAGATTGCCCTGCGCGTCGGCGGCGGCCAGCGGCGGGGGACCGGTGGCCGGGCCCAGCAGCGTAGAGTCCACATTAGCGGCGGCCAGGGTAGCAAGCGCAACGAGCAGGAACACGGAGGATACCTCCCAACGAGTGTCCCTTTATCTTATCTCCGGGTTAGGGGGAATAGGGGTTTGTTGGCGGGAGGTAGGGCCTTTCCCGGATGTTAAACATTGAAAGCTCCGCGCATACTAAGGGAGGAGAGGTGAGCGTGGATAATCGAATGCGACTGGGCCGGGTGACTGAGCTGGATACCTTAGGTGTGGGCTACCTGCAGGACGTGAAGCAACCGTTGCGGCAATATCTCTTCGCCGCGCGGCAGGTGGTGAAGCTGCCGGAGGGGCCGGCCGATATCGAAACCGATTCGTTGGTGTGGTATCAGCTGAGCTCGGTGGGCCAAGTGGAGTTCATGGTGCCGGCCTGTGGTTTGGTGGGCCTGGCCGAAGCTCTGCGCGAAGATCGCGAAATGGGCGTGGAAGCCGGTGCGGCAAGTGTCGTATGGGCTTCAGCGGAACGCTAAGCGGCTGGTCGAATTTCGGGCGACTCTGCTAAGCTGGGATCTGCCTTCCCCCCCGCAGACGCCAGAGCTGTTTGCAATGCCACATAGTTCGCATCGCCACATAGTTCGCATCGCCACATAGTTCGCATCGCCACATAGTTCGTATCGCCACATAAATGGTCCTTTCCGACGTTGACATCAAGCGCTACATGGCGCAAGGCAAGATCAAGATCAGCCCCGAGTTGCCGCCGGAGCAGTACGGCAGTTGCTCGGTGGATTTCCGGCTCGGCAACGAGTTCAGCATCTTCGATCACTCCCGCTATCCGTTCATCGATCTCCGCGAACGCACCGCCATTGCCGACCTGATGCAGACCGTTACGGTGAAGGCCGGAGAACCCTTCATCCTGCAACCGCGCGAATTTGCGCTGGCCATCACCGAGGAGCATCTCGAGCTTGACGACGACGTCCTCGGCCGCCTGGAAGGGCGCTCGTCGCTAGGGCGCATCGGGATCATCGTCCACGGCACCGCCGGGCTCTTTGACCCCGGCTGGCGCGGCAAGGCCACCCTGGAACTCTCCAATCTGGGCCGGATGCCCGTGGCGCTCTATCCGGGAATGCGCATCTGCTCGATGACGTTTGAGCAGCTTTCAACGCCGTCGTCCACCCCCTATCACAAGAAGCCCGGCAATAAGTATGCGGGGCAGCTTTCCCCGTGGGCCAGTAAGCTTTCCGGCGAACTGAAGTAGACGTTTTTTCCGCTTAGGCCGCCCAGGGTGACGGCAATAGGTATCCTGGGAGCTATGAAGTTGACCTTCTGGGGCGCCGCCCAAACAGTGACCGGCTCCATGCACGAGCTGACGCACGAAGGAGAACGCTATCTGCTCGATTGCGGGCTCTATCAAGGGCATCGCGAGGAGGCGCGCGAGCGAAACTCCAAGCTGCCGTTTCGCGCCTCGTCCGTCCGCTCGGTGTTGCTTTCGCACGCCCACACCGACCACACCGGTAATCTGCCCACGCTGGTGAAGAACGGCTTTCAAGGCAAGATTCTCGCCAACTCGGCCACCACCGATCTGTGCGGCGCCATGCTGCCCGATTCCGGTAACCTCCAGGAGCGCGACGCCGAGTTCGTGAACAAAAAGCTGGAACGGCGCCGGCGCACCGATCTGATTGAGCCCCTCTACACGCTCGAGGATGCGCAGAAGACCCTGGAGCATTTCGAAGTGGTGCCGCAGGACCGGCTCTATCCCGTGGCCGACGGCCTTTCCTGCAAACGCTATGACGCCGGGCACATGCTCGGCTCCACGGCCATGATGATCGAGGGCCGCAACGGCGGCCGGCCCGTCAAGCTGCTTTTTTCCGGCGACGTCGGGCGCGCCGGGTTGCCCATCATCCGCGATCCGGAGCCCGTGGAGCCGGCCGACTACCTAATTCTGGAGAGCACCTACGGCGACCGCCGGCACGAGGCGCTGTCGCCCGTGCTCGATAAGCTGGCCGATACCGTGCGCCGCACCTGCGAGCGCGGTGGCAAGATTGTTGTGCCGGCCTTTGCCGTGGGCCGCACGCAGCAATTGGTGCTCTTGCTGAACCAGTTGACGCAGGAAGGGCGCCTGCCGAATATTCCCATCTTCGTCGACAGCCCGCTCGCCGTGAACGTCACCGAAGTCTTTCGCCGGCATCCGGAATGCTTCGACGAGGAGACCAACCGCTTTCTGCTGGACGGCGACGATCCATTCGGCTTCGGGCGCCTGAGCTATGTGCGCCAGGCGGCCGACTCCAAGAAACTGAACGATCTGCGCGGGCCCATGATGGTGATCTCCGCCTCGGGCATGATGGAAGCCGGACGCGTCTTGCACCATCTGCGCAACACCGTGGAAGATCCGCGCAACACCGTGCTGATCACCGGCTTTCAAGCCGAGCACACCCTGGGGCGCAAGATCCAGGAGAAGATGCCCGCCGTGCCCATCTTTGGCGAATTGCACCGGCTGCGGGCTGAGGTGGTGCAGCTCAAGGAACTCTCCGGCCACGCCGACCAGGCCGAGCTCGTCGAGTGGATGCGGCCCGTCGTGCCGGGGCTGAAAGGCGTCTTCCTCGTGCACGGCGAGCGGCCAGGGATGGGCGTGTTGAAGAGCCTGATCGAGGAAACCTACCAGGTGCCGGTGCATATTCCTGCCCGCGGCGACTCGTTTGACCTGGTTTAACGCACCGTACCAGGACTAAGCCGGTGCGTGGGCTACCCTCGGTCTATTTACGGTAAGCGGCGCCGCGGGGATGATGGGAGAAATCGCCATGACCTTGTCTTCCCCAATGGCTCAACCTCACACCGGACAGACGAACGTGTCGCCCATCACACAACTGCTGTTGCAGTTCTCGTTCCTGCAGATTTTTGACTTTCTGACCACGGTGGCGTTTCTGGTGAACGGCATTGGGGAGGCCAACCCCCTGGTGCGCAACCTGATGGCGCTCTATTCGAACCCGCTCATCGGCCTCGGGCTGGCCAAGCTCCTGGCCGTCGCGCTGGCGTTCTACTGCTGGCACAAGGGCCGGCTGCGGCTGTTGACCCGGGCCAACCTGTTTTTCTCCATCATCGTCACCTGGAACCTGATGGCTCTCATTCTGGGAACCGCGCGGCTGGGCCGCTAGTTAATCCAGCGCTTCCGGCACTAACTCAATATTCTTCTCGCCGGACGCCTTGCGCTCCGCATACTTCCGCATCCAGGCTTCCCAACTCCGGCCGTCGGCCATATCGCGGCCCGTAAAGGCGAGCTCTTCGATCTCCGATTGCTTCACCGTCACCTTGCGGCCTTCCGTCTTGAGGATGACGCGCACCTTGGCTTCGTTCTCGCTGTACTGCCGGTCAAAGAGATAGCCTTCCAGTTCGCTGCCGGTTTTTAGCTTGATGGTGACGTCGCCCCGATAGTCAAAGGCCTGTTCCAACGCGCCGGCCAGGGCGCCGTTCTGGACCACCGTACCCTGGAGCGTCGCCTTGGCTTCCGCCGGCGCGATCTGCACCAGCGGACCATGCGCGGCGGGCTCCGCCTCCAGCTCCCTCAGCGCCTGGGCGTCGCGATAGAGCGGCGACAGCATCGCCTTCACCGTATCGAAGATCCCGCGCGGGCTGAACGTGTAATGCACGGCCGAAGCTTCAAAGCCCGAATGCACCATACAATTCTGGCATTTGGGATTGCCGGACTTATGCCCGTATTGATCCCAGTCGGTCTCGTCGAGTAACTGCTGGTAGGAATCGGCGTAGCCATCCTGGAGCAGGTAGCACGGCTTCTGCCAGCCGAAGATACTGTAGGCCGGCATACCCCATGGCGTGCAATCAAAGTCGCGGTGCCCCATCAGGTACTCCAGGAACAGCGGCGACATGTTGAACTGCCACTTCGGGTCGCGATTGGACAGAATCTTCCGGAAGAGCGACTGCGTCTTCTGCACGCCAAGAAAATGCTGCTGGTCGGGCGCCTTGTCGTAGGAGTAGCCCGGCGAAAGCATCATGCCCTCCACGCCCAGCTCCATCATGGCGGTGAAGAACTTACGCAGATCCTTGGCGTTGATGCCTTCAAAGATGGTGGTGTTGGTGGTGACGCGGAAGCCCTTGGCGACGGCCTCCTGAATCGCGTCGTAGGCGATTTCGTAGCCGCCTTCTTTGCAGACCGAAAGGTCGTGGTGCTCCTTGTTGCCGTCCATGTGGACGGAGAAGCTCAGATAGGTGGAGGGCTGAAACAGGTGCAGCTTTTCGCGCAGCAGGAGCGCGTTGGTGCACATGTAGACGTATTTCTTGCGCGCGACGAGGCCGGCGATGATCTCGCCGATCTGCGGGTGCATCAACGGTTCGCCGCCGGGGATGGCGATCGTGGGGGCGCCGCACTCCTCCACCGCCCGGAAGCACTCTTCCGGCGTAAGCTGCTGTTTCAGGATATGGCCCGGGTATTGGATCTTGCCGCAGCCGGCGCAAGCCAGGTTGCAGCGGTAGAGCGGCTCGAGCATGAGCACGAGCGGGTAGCGCTTCCGGCCTTTGAGTTTCTGGCGGAGGACGTAGGAGGCTACGGTCCAGGCCTGGGCGGCTGGGACGGGCATCTTCTTTAGAGTAGCGGATTTTCGGGCGGGCGTGGGGCTTTCCGGTCTTGACCAGACCTGGTCTGGTCTGGTAGGGTTTGGGCATGATCCTCAAGAATATTTCGGAGGCGAAGGCGGAGCTCTCGTCCCTGATCGAGGCGGTGCAGCGGGGGGAAGAAGTTCTGATTGGGAAGGCGGGAAAGCCGGTAGCCCGGCTGGTGGCCTACACGGGTACGGCGCAGGCGCGCAAGCCTGGTCTATTTAAAGGGCAAATCGTAATTCACGACGACTTCGACACCCTGCCGCCCGACATCGCCGAGGCATTTGGGATTTGAAGATCCTACTCGATACGCACATACTGCTTTGGTGGTTGAGCGACTCGCCACTGCTAACGGCGGAAGCGCGCCAGTTGCTGGCGGACGCCGAAAATACCTTGTTTGTCAGCGCGGCATCGATTTGGGAAATGCGAATCAAGAAATCCATTGGAAAGTTGGAATTACCCGAGGAAGCTTTTGCGAGCTGGCGGAAGGCGGGGCTGGAGGTGCTCGCCGTGCAGGCTTCACACGCCGATGCCACGGCGGCGTTGCCTTTGTTGCATCGGGATCCGTTTGACCGGATGTTGGTGGCTCAGGCTCGGGTAGAGGGTTTGGTGTTGTTGACGGCGGATGCCGAGGTGGCGGCTTATGGGGCAGGGGTTCGGTTGATGTCGCGGGGGTGATAGCCCTTGGAACGGCTGAAGCTGTCCGGAGCGGTATGGCCGGCTTTACCGGCCAAATAGATCCGGGCCATTCTTAAGATGCGCAAGGAATTCTAGCCTAATGACGCCGCCCTCCAGTATTGAGGTACGAGGAAGGTCCATCTTCGCCCGCTTCCAAATCAGCAGCCGGTAGGTGATCGTGTGCGACGAACCGGCGCAAGCCGCCTTAAACCTGCTGCCCTCGGTCGCCCTTCTAACCCATCGAACGGCCTGCTCATGCCCACCGGACACCGTAACCGCAGTCGCAGCGCCGCGCTTGTCAATCGAGAATCGGGCAATGAAAATCGCTTCCTTCTCGTCAGGAGCCCACGCTTCGGGAAGAAGCCCCTCCATGGCTGTGGGCAACTTCAAGTCCACCGCACAGGACAAGGCGTCTCGCGAGAAGCCAGCCTGTGCCAAGAGGAGCATCAGTAAATAAAGCCTCACTTCGATTTAGCCCCCCGAATGGTTTGCCCGCATTTTTCAACCATTTGGTCGTTGTTCTGCTGCTGGGAGCAAGGAGAGATGGGGGAGCAGCCTGAGTAGCCACGCAAAACCGGGACAGCCACCGCCTCATTCTACGCCGAAATCGCCATTTTCTGCGCTGTTTCAATCGCCGCCCTCCGTACTGGCCTGCGCCGGCGTCGTCCGAATCGTTGCCCCTCTCCTCCCCAAACGCAAACTCCGGCCGCCATACGGCATCCCCGTGTACGTGCACTTCCGGATTCGGATCTGACGCATCTGGGCCTCGACCCGGATTCGGTGGCCTTTGGGCGTTTGGGTCATCGGAAGGGTGTTTTCGGCGGGATTGGGCTGGGACAGCTCAGGCTGTCCCTCTCTTCCCATGGTTCAACAAGGAGTTTTTAGCCGCGCCTTCGTTGGCGCCACAAACCGAAAGCCGCTATGCCTGCCCCGAGGATGGACATCGATGTAGGTTCCGGAACTGCTGTGATTGTCCACTCGCCGTAGCTAGTGGTGCCGGTGCCGACGGTCGGAAACTCGAGTACCCCAACATGTCCCAGCCCAAGATTTCCAGCACCTATAGCATCGAACAGGAACAAGTTTCCTGCATTGGCAGTGCGCCTCAGCCAGTAGTAGTCGGTTACCGAACAAGACGAAACTGACTGAGACAAAAGGCTGAACACGGCGGCGTCTCCGCTCGGGCGGTACGGTGGGCCGCAGACGAAACTCTCGGCCGAGTTTTGGAACGCCCCCGTGGAATTGGTGATGAAGTAGGTGCGATCAGTGAACGCGACGACTAGGTTCGAGACCACGCCCGTAGCCGCATCGTAGGTAAAGCCGCCTGAAATCGGTGTATCCGGTCCAGACGTATTAGTGAAACTGATGGCGTAGTTGACGGGAGCTGCTTGAAGGGCAGCGCACGCGAAGATGGACAGCAAGATTGTCTTCATGGAGAGAGATCCTTAACGACTACTGCGTCAAAGGGGGTAGGTCGGGGTCACGGCAGCAGCACTATTTTTCGGACCTGCTCTTGAATTCCTCGGCCAGGTTGTCGAGCAGTTCGAAGCTCGCCTTCTCGGCGACACGGAGGACGGCTTCGTAGCGTTCCTTGCCACGGGCGCGGGCGAGGTTGGCGCTGGCTGGTCCGCCGTCGGGCAGGTAGGAGAGGGTGGCCTTGGCGAAGGAGTCGAGCAGGGCGTACATGGCGCGTTGGGTGACGGCGAGATTCCGGAGGGCGCCAGTGACCCGGTTGTGGTTCGCGGCCATCAGCTTCTCAAGGTCGGCCACGCGATCCTCGGCCGGGGGTAGATGGGGGGGGTAGATGGGGGACAGCCTGAGTAGCCACGCAGAACCGGGACAGTCACCGCCTCATTGTAAGCCGAAATCGCCATTTTCTGCGCTGTTTCAATCGCCGCCCTCCATACTGGCCCGCGCCAGCGTCGTCCGAATCGTTGCCCATCTCCTCCCCAAACTCAAACTGAGGCCGCCATGCGGCATCCCCGTATTGCCTGCACTTCAGGATCTGGATCTCACGCATCTGGGCCCTCGACCCGAATTCGGTAGCCTTTGGGCGTTTTGTTCGTCGGCAGGGTGTTTTCGGCGGGATTGGGCTGGGACAGCTCAGGCTGTCCCCCGCTCCCACCCCGCAAAATCAAAGCCCCGCCATGGCAGACCGGCAAGGGAATCCTCCAAAGAACTCTGTTTCCCCTCACAGTTCACCACTGCGGAGCGATAAGCATGGACGAGGTGGCATTGTTAGGAAAGTCGGTCCGGCGGCTGGGTCTTCCCATGGCGCTCGAAGACCGTCCGTTCCTCCCCTTCCTCCGATGGGGGATAGGCCTTGGGCTGCTGCTGGCGCTAGCAACTCCGCCCCTCCGTGCGCTCGATGCGGAACGCGAGTTGAGCCAATATCGTTACTCGTCCTGGAATAATCAGAACGGGCTACCGCAGTCGGGCATACTTGGTTTGGCGCATTCGCCCCGGAGCGGTTATCTCTGGATCGGCACCGAACGCGGCCTGGTGCGCTTTGACGGCACGCGATTCGCGCCCATCCCGTTGAGCGCCGAGGGGCTGGCGGAACGCCGGATCACCGCTTTGGCCGTGGCCAAAGACGAGAAAGTTTGGGTAGGCACCAATCAGGGTCTGTTTGAGCTCAGCTCGGGCCAGAGCCGTCTGGTTCCGCCCTCTCAAACGCCGTGCGCCGCTCATGTGACGCTCCTTCAGCAGGCGGCATCCGGAGAGTTGTTGACCGGAACCGAAGACGGGCTGCTGTGCCGCCTGGGGCCTTCGGGCTGGGAGAAGATCGGTCCAGCCGGCAACCAGCGTCCCGTGGAGAGCGCGCTGGTGACCGCCCGGGGTGACTATTGGTTGGGCACGGCGACGGGAAGCCTGTGGCGGCGCGCCAGTGGCAGTAAGAGTTGGGAGCGGCTGACGGACACCCATGTCTTTGCGCTCGCTGAACGTCAGGATGGATCGGTGATTGCCGGTACAGCGGAGGGCCTCCTGCGTTGGCAACAGGGGCGGCTGGAGCCCTGGAACCCCATGCGGGAGAAGCGGCCCAAAGCGGTACGAGCGTTACAGGAGGACCGTGACGGGAACCTGTGGGTAGCCTTCCGGCCGGATGGCTTGGCGCGGATCGCCGCCAACGGAAGCGTTGCCCACCTCAGCCACGGACCGCTTGCGGAAAACCCCATCGCAAATCTGCTGGAGGACCGGGAAGGCAATCTATGGGTTGGCACCAACGCCGATGGTCTGTTTCTGCTGGAGGGTACACCGTTCATCCCGTTTGGCGAACCGGAGGGTCTGGACCGGCAGATCGTCTGGAGTGTACTGGCAGACCGGAGCGGTTCCGTCTGGATGAGCACCCGCAAGGGGGTGCGGCGCTTGGATTCGGCAGGGCGCCGCGCGCCGGTGCCGGCCGGGCTGGACGACCAACACGCCGGTGCGCTTTTGGAGACACGGAACGGGGATTTGTGGGTGGGCTTGGCGGCCGGGGTGGCGCGCGTGTCCCAGGGCCGGGCGCAGAAGTGGATGCTCGAGAGTGGTCCGGCGGCCCGCATGGTGACGGCGCTCGCCGAACGGGCCGAGGGCGGCCTGTGGGTAGGCGTCGCCGGGAAGGGACTGTATCACTTTGCCAATGGCCATTTCACCCGGGAAGCGGGCTTCCCCGCGGCGACCATCCATGGGCTACTGGTGACAACGAAGGGTGAGGTCTGGGCGGCCACCCGGCGGGGCGCGTACGTACGGCGCGCCGGGCATTGGTCGAAGTCTTCGGCGGGAACGGCGGCGGTATTCTCGATCGCCGAGCGACCCGATGGCTCGCTGTGGATGGCCACCGAAGCCGAGGGATTGCTGCGCCTGAAGAACGGCATAGTCAGCCGGGCGAGCGCGGCCCAGGGCCTGTGCGCCAATACCAACTATTCGCTGCTGGACGATGGCCAAGGCCATTTCTGGCTGGGTTCGCCAATTGGGGTCACGGCCTTGTCGATCGCGGAACTGGAGGCGGTCGCCGATGGCAAATCGCCCCGCCTGTCTTGCCGTTCCTATGGCATGGCCGATGGGACGCGGAGCGCGGAGTGCAGCGGCGGAATGAGCCCGGCGTCGAGCAAGGGCCGCGACGGACGCCTGTGGTTTGCCACGCGCGGCGTCGTGGCGGTGAGCGGGAGCCTCCAGGCTGCGCCCGCCGTCTTCCCAACGCCTTTGTTGGAATCGGCCGAGTATCTTCCCGGCCGCCTGGTAACCGAAAGACTTCCGGTGGGACAACGCGATGTGTCCATTCGCTTTGCCGCGCCCTACTTTGGACGCAATCGCCAGTGGCCGTTGGAGTACCGTCTGGCCGGATATGACAGGCTTGGCAGAATGGCGCCACCCGTCTGGCGGCGGTATACAAACTTGCCGCCTGGTTCCTACCGCTTGAGGTCCGCATGGGCGAGACCGGCGGACCCTCCGGTGACCCAGTCTCGCTGGTGGCCTTCGCCGTGCCACCCTACTTCGTCGAGACCCCGGCCTGCTGGATCCTGATCATCTGTACCATGTTGGCCGGCGGATTCCTGCTGGTGCGCGCGCGCCTCAGGACCATTGAACGCCGCCGGGAGAGCTGGAGCGTCTGGTGGTGGAACGGACCCGGGAAGCGCAACAGGCCGCCAAGGCCAAAGGCGAGTTTCTGGCCAACATGAGCCACGAGATCCGGACGCCGATGAACGGCACGCTCGGGGCGGCCGAACTGCTGGCGCAGATGCAACTCCTCGCCGGAGGCGCGGGACCAGGTGGAGATGATCCGCACCAGCGGCGAGGCGCTGCTGGTGCTGGATCAACGACATTCTCGACTACTCCAAGATCGAGGCGGGCAAGCTCCAATTGGAGTCACAGCCGTTCTCGCTGCTGTCCTGCGTGGACGACGCGCTGGCACTGGTGACGATCAATGCTCACAAGAAGGGGCTCGATCTGGGGATCACATTGACACGTCCGTACCCGATCGGATCACGGGCGACGCCGTCCGCCTGCGCCAGATGTTGCTGAATCTACTTTCCAACGCAGTGAGTTCACCCGGCCGGCAAAGTGTGGCTGCGGATTGAGCGCGAGGCCATCGCCGGGCCGGCAGCCGGGGAACAATTGCACTTCACCGTGAGCGATACACCGGCATTGGCATCTCCGCCGAGGGGCAAAGCCGTCTGTTTCAGGATTTTAGCAGGCCGACGCGTCCACCACCCGGCGCTTCGTGGTACGGGCTTGGGACTGGCCATCACCAAGCGTCTTTGCCAAGCCATGGGCGCCGATCTGGGTGGAGAGCCGCGAGGGCGCCGGCTCCCACTTCCACTTCACGATCCCGCTGGCGCTGCTCCCGGAGCGGGAGCTCTCGGCGCCGAAGCACGGTGAAACGGCGGTCCTGGCCTTCTCCCGTCCCGACTGGCAGGACTCCGCCGAACAGCGTTTGCGCCGTTGGGATATGCGTGTCAGGTGGCGCCCCTTGACGACGAGGGTGGCTTCACCATTTCCCCGCAAACGGCCGTGCTGGTGGTCGACTCGCCAAGCTTGGCCGCTCATTCCGGAGGTGCTGCGGTACCGGAATTCGGCACCCCCCGGGGAGGTTCTGGTGGTGGGAACGCCCGTCCACTCAACGACACCATGCCTGGTTCGCTGGTATTTCCGATCCGGCAGACCAGCCTGAGCCGCCTCCTGGGCGTGGACGGCGCAAGGGAGTCCCAACCGGAGAGCAATTCGCCCCACCCGCCCCGGCGGACCTGGCCCCTGTCTGCGCATCCTGCTGGCCGACGACAGTGTGATCAACCAGCGAGTGATCAGCGGCATGCTGCGCCGCTTGGGCTATGACGTCGATGTGGTGGACAACGGCGTGCGCGTCCTGAAGGCGCTCGACCGGCAGCCTTATGAAGTCGTGTTGCTGGACGTACAAATGCCGGAAATGGACGGCATCGAAGCCGCCCGGCGCATTGTCCAGAAATGGCCTCCAGGCGGACGCCCGATCATTGATTGCGGTCACCGCGGGGGCTTTTGAAGAAGACCGCGACAAGTGCCTGGCCGCTGGCATGGGACCTGTACCTCACCAAGCCGCTCCGGATCGCAGACCTCCAGGCGGCGCTGGCCAAGGTCCCCTCCGCTGGCGCCGGCGCCACGCCCGAGGCCGCCGATCATCTGGCGGACGTGGCGAGCTAGCCCCCAGCAAGCTCCGGCTTCCCGCCCACACCCGCGCGCCCGGCTCTGACACGCGAGTCGTTCTACGGTGTGGAGACTCCACTTTCACCGGGTTCCTCCCTTTCTCTCCCACCTGTCATGAAAGTCCCCACTGTTCGCGCCTGGATCACTTTGAAAGGCAACTTCGCATTTCTACCGCGGCCTGTCACTATTCCCCAGCCTGTTGCGCGTATCGCGTTATGAGACTTCTCTCCATTTCGTTGTTGCTCGCTGCCGTGCCCGTCAGCGCCTCCACCGTCGTGAACGGTGGCAGCCTCTTCACCCAAACCCGCGCCGACCAGTTCGCCACTTGGCTCGGCGAAGGCGACCTCACGCTCACCAACGTCTACGCCTCGGGCTCTGGGTTCAGCCCCAGCGCCTGGCATAGCCAAGTGGATAACGTTGGACGAACCGTGACGCTGATCCTTACGGACCTCGGCTTGATCGGCGGCTACAACCCCGTCAGTTGGACCAGCTCGTTGGGCCCTGTCTATACGAACAACCCGACCGACGCCGGCCGCACGGCCTTCATCTTCAACCTCTCCACCGGCGTCCTACAGCGTCAGCGGTTGGGCTTGACGGAAGGGCAGTATCAGACCTTCAACTACTCGCCCTATGGGCCGACATTCGGCGGCGGCCACGACATCTACACCGGGGCGAGTTCCGGCTACGCGCTTTCATATTCTTATGGCCCAGGCGCATTTGCTCCTGGGACACTGAACCTCTTCGGCGGCGGATACAATCTTCGAACGAACTTCCAAGTGCTCGGCGTGGAGACCTTCACCATCGGCCCGGGTCCCGCCGTACCGGAACCCGCCACCTCCGCCTTGATCGGTCTGGGCCTGGTCGCTCTCGGCCGCCGCGCGAGAGCGGCGGCTTCGAAGCGCCCATAAGCGACTTGTCGATGTAATGGGCCGCCCGGCGGCCCTCGGCAATCGCCTTCGCCAGCAGCGTCGCGCCCATCCGTGCATCGCCCCAATCCGTCAGCATCGGCTTGCGGCTCTCGTCCTGCACCTCTCGCCCCGTCATGGGGACCATTGCCACCTCCCGAAAGTGGGGATTCATCGGGTTCACCGGCCGGTACCGGAAATGGGGACGGAGCGCTCCGGTACTCGGCCCCGTAAGGTGATTTGAATCAACGGAATGGCCTGGACGTGCACAAGAAGACGATCAGCTACTGCGTGAAGCGAGCCGATGGCTCGATCGAACGAGAAGGCACCGTGGCTTCGACACGAAGCGAACTGGACAAGTGGGTGAAGACGCTACCGGGCCCGTGGAAAGGTGCGCTGGAGGCGACGCTATTCACGGGTTGGATCTACGACTATTTGCGGCCGCACGCGGTGAGCCTGGAAGTGGGCCATCCCTTGCTGATGCGGGCCATTACCGCATCGAAGAAAAAGAACGATCGCATGGCTGGCGGTGGATCGCTCCGGTCAGGAATTTACCACGCCCGCCGTTGGCGGGGAAAATGACGAGCTCGCTGCGCTCGCTCCGGAGTTAACCATGACGTAGACGAATTGCCTTTTCCGATTCGACCAATGCCCGTACTGGCCGTTTCTCCCGTAGCAGGGACTGTGACGAGAGCTTCAGCTCCGATGCACCATGCAGGCTGTTTGAGGCCGGCCAGTGACTCTGTTGATGCCCAAACTCAATCTTCTTTGACGGCCTTCGGGCTGTTCATGCAAATGGATGTCTGGTCACGCTGGCGCTCCCGGTGAGCGCGTGGTGTTGCCTTGGGCCGAACTGGTGTTGCGGATGAATCGATTCTCCGAGATTTTCGAAAGCGTAAACCAATGCGCCGCTCGAAGTGTGTTTACGCTTGACTTCTACCTATCATGGATGTCCCCATCTCCCTCGG
The DNA here is from genome assembly GCA_037367405.1 of Ottelia alismoides. Lineage (NCBI taxonomy): Eukaryota > Viridiplantae > Streptophyta > Magnoliopsida > Alismatales > Hydrocharitaceae > Ottelia > Ottelia alismoides. The sequence continues at coordinate 64,279 of JAZKJV010010957.1, read as the reverse complement.
CTGTCCCACTCTCCCTCGCACTACTCCCGACAATCTGGCGACCAAATCTCCCGCAACCTGAATGACGGAGTGTCTCGAACCCATTCGAGCGCCCGCTCGACGGGCACGCGGTACTTCTTCTCAAGCTCAGATCGAATAGAGGACTCGCCCTGGCCCAGTCGCCCAACTGCGCCGCTCTCGGAATCAACCGAGAGCGCGAACACTCGATCGTCGCATCTCTTGACCAAGATTCCCCAGAGCCGATGGCGTTCGCTAAACGCCGTGGCCGCGAAACAGATGCCCATGTTAAAATCTTCGTCCGGCAACACCCGGACGTCTCGAACGCCATCCCGGCTTGAAACGCGTATCCTGAGGGAGCTTCCCGAGTAATCAACGTCATTGATCAACTCTACCGCCACGTCGCCACTCTGCCGGTGAGTTAGGCAATGGCCCTTGCCGCAACTCGCCATTACGATGAGTAGTTGCAAGACGGCGAGGTACCTCGTTCGGGTAGATAGGGTAGATAGGGGACAGCCTGGGGGTAGATGGGGGACAGCCTGTGGGGGTAGATGGGGGGTAGATGGGGGACAGCCTGAGTAGCCACGCAAAACCGGGACAGTCACCGCCTCATTGTAAGCCGAAATCGCCATTTTCTGCGCTGTTTCAATCGCCGCCCTCCATACTGGCCTGCGTCGGCGTCGTCCGAATCGTTCCCCCTCTCCTCCCCAAACTCAAACTGAGGCCGCCGCACGGCATCCCCGTGTACGTGCACTTCCGGATTCGGATCTGACGCATCTGGGCCTCGGCCCGAATTCGGTGGCCTTTGGGTTTTGCTCATCGGAAGGGTGTTTTCGGCGGGCTTGGCCTGGGACGATGGCGGGATTGGGCTGGGACAGCTCAGGCTGTCCCTCTCTCTGGATAACGCTGCACGTTCGCCGCGCCCTTGTCGAGCGTCAGGAGAATCCGCTTCTCCCCGAGCGCGGCAGCCACCACCGTCGGATCGGCAGCGCCTCCCCCCTCCTCCTCATCTTTTCCCTGTTCAAACAGCGTAGCGGCGCGTGTCGTCATGGTGCTACCTTCCGATGTACAAATACCAGTTCTTGTCAATCTGACGATACAACGGCCGCCCTTGGGGCGGTGGTGTTCCATCAAGGGTGGGAGACAATGGCTCTAGCGGGAGGGGCCAATACACATAGCCCTTCGCCATGGCTCCATTCCAAAGAGATGTCTCGGCTTGACGCAAAATGACAGGCCCACCGGGAGATCGAACCCATCGTTCCAGCCCAAGCGTGTCGAGCATTCGCTGACACCTGACGAGTTGGTCACGGCTCACCCCGAGTTCTGCCAAGGCAACTCGATCAACCGGTGAGTCGAGTCGAACGAAGCCACGAAGCGTTACAGCCTGGCGTCTGTCCATCGACCTCACGTTCTTGAAGTCGTTCTCGACCAGCGCTCGCAACTCCTCAAAGCTCATCTTGTGCCGCCAGAACTTGCTGGTCATGGCCTCATCCGAATCGTGCCCGCAGGCCACAACGAGCACGCACAGCGTCGCGATGATCACGTTGGCCCTTGTTACGGACATTTGCCGCTCTTCTGCGCCTCGCTGTACCGGTGCCCGGAGGCGACCACCATCGCATCTTCGACTTGATCCCCAAATGGTGGCGTTACGAATGGAATTCCCGTTCCAAACTCGCCGATACCTTTGCCCGTCAGCGCGGCCGAAACACCGATCGCGATCTGGGCGGTGCCCGCAGCGCTCTGCGCGAATTCGTATGAAAACCCAAGAGCGCCCAAAACGGCTCCAAACGCGAAGTTGCCGAAGTTCTGCGCCATCTGGCGACTCTGAGTGCCTTCCTCGTAGTCTCGCTTGTAATCCCACTTTCCGTTTGGCTTGAAGCGAGCCGTGAGAAATCCGAACAAAGAGCTAATGGCGGTCTCGGGGTTGGCGGCAAGAGCCTCATCCAAGTAATTCACCGCCTCGCTAATCATATCCTGAAGTACATCCAGGGAGCCATCCGGACTTTGGTTCGGGAGTTGGGGAACCTCGCAGGTCTTGCTCGTTTTCCTCGGCTCGCCGCGAGGCTCAGGTCCGGGGGGGCTGGCCTCCTTGCTAGCATGTTTTGAATCAGGCAACCTGTAACGACCAAGTCTCGTGTTTCAGAATCGCGCTTGGTGTTGCACGTCACTGCACCGTCATACAGAGAGATGATGTCAAGTCCGCGTGGATCCAGCGAGTTGGTCGGGTCGCCTTCTGTGTAAGAGAAACGGTTCCAGGACGATGGGCGCTCGGGTTTGGCGCTGCCATCGAGCGGATCGGTCGTCGCAAACCGCCCCGACCCAGCATGATAATACCGCTGATCGGCATAATCCAAACCAGTCCCATCTCGATGATAAGTTCCAAACTTGTCCGAGGGATTAGAGGCCCAAGAAGTAATCTCCTCCCCATAAGGATAGAACGTCCCATTCGCCGACCCCAGCCGATCCTCCCACTGCAGCTTCCGCCCCGCAAACCAACGCAACGTAGAATTCTGCTTGAATTTCAGCTTCCACTCCGTCCGCGTCTGAGTCCCACCGCCAATCGTAGTCTCCGTCCAAGTATCGAGCAACCACTGCAACTCAAATCGTCCAATCTCCTCCCCAAGCCCACCCCACAAAGTCAACTGAGCATTCTTCCACAACCGCTTATTGCCAGGATCATACCCATAAGTCTCCGACCCAACCGTAGTAACCCGATTCGCCCAATCAAACCCAATCGCCCCAACCCCAGGAATCGAAGTAGCATTCCCGTTAGCATCATAAGTCCAAGAGTTCACCCGATTCGTAGAAGGATCGACAAACAAGTTTGACGAAGGAGGAGTATACCCAGGACCAGCCTTAGTCACATTCTGCTGCAATCGGTTCCCAAACCCGTCATACAAGTACGACAGCCCCCACTGATTCCCCGAGCTATTCGCCGACGCCAACCGGCCCAGCGAATCGTACGAATAGTTCACCGAATATCCCTGCGCCGTATAGGTCATAGCGGTGATCTTCCCATCATCCGCCGTCGCCGAATACGAATACGCCAAACCCATCGTAGGAATCCCAGTCAGCCGGAGCAAAGAGTCAAAGGTCCACTGCTGCGTTGACAACCCGCCTTGTCCGGGCGTAGTCCATTGCATCTGCGTCATCTGCGAGAACGCATTGTACGTCACCCCAGAAACCATACTCTGCGTGTTCGCAATCGGATTCACCTGATAAGTCGCCGACACCGGTCGCGCCTGCGAATCATAAGCATAGTTGTAAACATGCCCAGGCAACGTCTGAAACGTCGTTCCGTCATAAGGATTCGTAGTCGGATAGGTCGTCTTCGTATGCAAACCTGAAGTGTACTCATACCCAACCGGCAACTCCGCCTCGTAATCCTTCCACTGCGTCTGCGGATTCGAATCCAAAGGATCCTGCCGCCGCTGCTTCACCACCACCTTCTTCTGCGCCACCCGCCCCGTAGCCGTATACAAGTACTCGTAGCGAACCTCGCCCTTCGAGCACTTCGTCAAGTCCTTATCGCCCCAAACCTGTGAAGAAAGCCGCCCAACCGCCGTCGCCCACTGATCGTAGTGATTCGTCACCACCTCACAATCAATCGGAGTCGAAGAGGACGAAGTAGCAAAAGGCTCAATCTTCGAAACCCGCTCCAACGCGTCGTAGGTATACTTCACCTTCTGCCCCTTCGCATCCAGCTTGTAATCCAGCAACCCCGAAGCAGTATAGAAGTACGAAACCGTCCCATTCTCCGGATTCGTAGCCGAAGTCAAATAGCCCGAAGTATTGTAAACAAAAGTCCGCACCTGCGTAGTCGACCCCGGCAATCCCCACATTCGGCCGAGGCATCGAAACCTGCGTCATCTGCCCCGCCACGTTATACGTGTAGTAAGTCTCGTACGACGCACCGCCAGCAGGGTTAGGCTCAGTCACCTGAGTCAAGTTCCCCAAAGCATCGGAAGTATACTTCTTCCAACGCCCCGCCGGGTCGGTCACCGTCACCGTGTTCCCCGCATACGCCGTAGTCGAAGTCCCAGATGAAGCCGGCTGCTGCACCGCCACCGTCCTCCCAAGGGCATCGTACACCATCGTCGTCCACTGCGGCGACCCACCCGGAGCATAAGGCAGCGACACCCGCTTCACCTTCCCAAACGGCGTGCACCCGCAAGGCTCATACTCCGTATCCGTCGTATGCACCACCAGCCCGTTATCGATCTTCTCAGTGCGAATCGGCCGCCCCAACCCGTCGAACGTCGTTCGCACCACACCCGCCAAAGAAGTCGTCGTCATCTGCCGCGCCGCATCGTTGTAGGAGTAGCTCACGCCCGTATCGTTGTTCCCACTCGACGTGGGCCGCCCCGTCACGTTGTCATACTGCACCGTAGCCTGCGCCCCGTTAGGAGCATTCGAAGCCGTCGGAGCAAACCAAGAGTTCCAAGTCATCGAAGTCTGCATCGAAGACAACGAATTCGGCGCCATCGCCACCGGAGCCACCCAATTATTCGCCGCCGAGTAAGTCGTCGCCACCGAAGTCCCCGCCCGAGTCGTCAGCACCGGCTCACCCAAAATGTTGTATCGCATCCCCGTCGCGCGCCCGCCATACGACGCAACGCCGGTCATGTTCCCGCGCGCCGTAAACCCAATGCCAAACGCCGAGGTATCATGCTGCGCCACCGGGCCTGCCGTCCACGAAGCCAACGCCACCTGGTCATAATCCATCGTCACCATCGTCCGCGTCTCGCCGCCCTGAGTAGCCGAACACGTCACCAGCCGGTTCCGAATCCGCAACGGATTCACCGCCGGAGCCCAGTACGAACAATTGATCGTTTTCAAAGGCGTAGTCAATGCATTGAACGCGAAAAGCCGAGTCTGCGTAGCGTTCCCATACACATCCAAAGTCTGCTCCGTCTTCGTCGCCACCTGCGACCCCGTCCCCACATCCAAAGTGGTCGTCGCCGAAGCCGTGTAGGGCATCCCAACGCCATCCAAAGTGTAGGTAAAGTCGCTCCGCCGCAACACAGCCGAAGACGAAGACGCCCGCTCGTCATATCGGGTCACAAACCCACGCGTGTAGTTCGCCGTCGCGGAGAAAGTCCAATCCTTCGCCGCCGAAGCGCCCACGTCCACAATCGTCAACCCCGTATGCACCGGCTGCCCCGAATCGCCCGAAGGCCGCGTAAAGTTAAACGCATTCGCCGCCGCGCCAATCTGCTTCACCAGCCGCCGCTGCGACACCTCCCGCAGCCGCACATTGTTCAAGTAAGTAAAGAGAGCATAGTCCCACTGCAACTCGCCGCCATAAGGCGTCACCACCTTCGAAAGCTCGGCATAAGTCGTATAAGTGAACGCCGTCGTCAAAGGCAGGTTCGCATGGCTCACCGAAGCCAACATCGTCTTCGTGCCCACGCCCACGCCATCCGGCCGCAACACACTCGCGGAGACATAAGCCACATTCTTACCGGCCCCCGGAGGCCCCGTCACCGAAGTCAAATGCGGAATCGCATCCGCGTTGTAATTTAAAGTCCACCGCTCGCCGCCTACATCCTCAATCTTCCACAACCGCGAACTCGTGTTCTCTCCACCGGTCCCAATCGCCGGCCGGTAACGCAACTTGATCCAATTCCCGTTCGTCGTCCGCATCTGCGTCGGATACAAAGTCCCCGCATCCGCCTCCGTCGCGCCCGAAGTGCACAAAAACTCCGCGCTCGACCCATCCGTCGACCGCAACCGCTTCGTCCCCGGATCCCAAACACCGTAGAATCCATCTACTGAGGACCATTCGCCTGCTGCTGAGACCTGATCCAAACGATACTCCGCCCCCGAAGCATCCGTATACAGCCAATACCCGAAAGTATTCGCATCCACCCAAACCGGCGTCAACGCCCCCGCCAGCAGCCGCCATCCGTATCCATAACCCACATCGCGCCCCAGCTCCCACCAACCCGAGTTATCCGCCCGCCAAATCTGCGAGTTATAAGTCAACCCAATCGGCACCTCGCCCGCCGCCCGAATCATCGGAGCCACCAGCCCCGCCGAGTAATTCAAATTCCCCGAAAGCGTATCGATCGCTTCGCCCTGCCCGCCCCACGTCGAGGCATACCGGTGCACGCCCACCCGCCGCGGCGTTACTTGCGAAGGCAGCGACCCCAGCGCCGTCGTCGTCGCGCTGAAAGTCGTCATCGTCGCCGCCGAGTTATGGTAGTTCAGAGCCACCACGCCGAATGTGTAAGCCGTCGAAGGCGCCAGTCCCGGAAACGTAAAGTACTTATTCGTAGTCGTGCCCACATAGACGCCGTTCCGGTATAAGTCGAACTTCACCGCATCCGCCCCGGCCGTCCACTGCGCGTCCACCGTATGCGGCCACCGCGCCGTCGTCACGCCGCTCACCGCCGCCGGCGCCGTCCGGTCAATCGTCGCCAGCACGCCTACCAGATTGCCATCCGTGCTTCCTATCGCCGGCAGTCCCGTCAACCCTGTCGCCGACGCCACATACCACTCGCCCAGATTCACCGTCCCGGCCGGCCCATTGGCCGATACCTGAATCACCAGGCCCGGATACGCCCCATCGTTGCGGATAAACCCCGCCACGCCACCGCCCGACGGAAACGTCGGCAGTTCCACGCTCAGCAACTGTGTCGCCCCGTTGAACACGCCCAGATACGCCACCGCGTCGCTCGCGCACGAATACTGCGACACTACCACCTGATAGGCGCTCTGCGTTCCCGTGTAACCGGCCGATGTCCGGAACGCCAGCCGCGTATGCTGCCCCGGCCACCCTGTGGCGGTGCAGGCCGGAATCCCCGCCGCAATCGACACATCATTCGATCCATCCGGAATCGCCAGCGTCGAGCGCTTCCAATAGGTCCACGCCGACCCGCTGATCCCCGCCGTCGGCGACCAACCCGCCGTCGAGGTCGCGTTCGGGTCGCCCGGTTGCCCCAGCCACTGGTACTGCGACGATTGCGCCATCACCCGGAATCCCACATAAAGCGCCAGGGCCAACACCCCAACACCCACCGCCAACCCTCTCGCCACGCCCGGAGCGCCCGGCGTCAGCCGGGTGGCGCGAACCGCACCGGCGCCAAACAACGAAAAGCGATTCAAATGGATCTTCATCGCAGTGTCCTCCGCCCTACGGAACCGCCACCCCAAACCGCTCCGGCTTAAACCCGCGCTTCATCTTCGCGAATTCCACAAAAACGTCACCCGCTCGCCCGTTCTCCTTTCGCTCCAGCTTCAAATTCGGATTCTGCGCCCGCGCCTGCCCCAGCCCCGGATGCGTAAACGCCGCGTCCGTCAGCCGCCGGTCCTTCATCACAATCTCCACCAACGCAAACTGCCCGTCATCGGAAACCTCGGCCCGCCAAGCCACCACGCCCGGCAAATCCGTCAGCATCGGCTTGCGAATCTCGTCCTGCACCCCCCGCCCCACCATGGGGACAATTGCTACCACGCGAAAGTGGGTATTCAGCGGGTTCACCGGCCGGTACTGCGCCAACAGCGCAACCGGACCAACGCAAAGCAGGAAAATATACAAGGTAATCCGAGGCATGGCGGCAGAATACCCCCCCCCCCCCCCAGAAATTATTGTCAAGTGAATTCTGGGTGTACCCGCAACGCCGCTCGCCGGGCCCCCTCACACGCGGAGTCGTGGATTTCTGCCAAATACCATAAACTAACTACCATGAAAGACCACGATAACCGCAAACACACCTCTCCGGAAAATGCCAAAAACAGCACCGGCCCACGCACTGAAAAGGGCAAAGCCCGCTCCTCCCAAAACGCCACCAGCCACGGAGCCTATTCCAGCAAACTCCTTCTCCCAGGAGAGGACGAGAACGAACTCAATCGCCTGATTCAAAACCACATCGACCGCTTCCAGCCCACCGACGAAATCGAACGAACCATCGTCCTCCAAATGGCCGGTATCCTCTGGCGCTCCTTCCGCGTAGCCGCCGCCGAGAACTCCCTCCTCAACATCCAAATGCACCGCATGCTGCCCGCTATTAACGCCGAATTCACCTCAGTCGCCACCGAAGACCTCATGGCCCTCGCCAGCGCCGCTCTCCATTCGAGCGGACTCGGCCCCAATCACCTCACCCGCCTGGAAGCCCGCCTCCAACGTCAATACGACCGGCTCATGCGTCAATTAATTCAAATGCGAGAACACTTCCCCGCCGCCCCGCCCGTCCAACACCCGGAGAAACACCCGGAAACCGAGCCCCAACCCGCCCCAACCCCCGAAAACCAGCAAACGGAACAAACGAACCTAACTCCCAGCCCTCAATTCAACCCCACCGCCGAAATCTTCAACTGCCTCCCCCGCATCCCCGCCACCGGCGTCGCCCCGACCCCCTCGTCATCCCCGACCCCCTCGTCATCCCCGACCCCCTCGTCATCCCCGACCCCCTCGTCATCCCCGACCCCCTCTTTAGCCCCGACCGTCAGGGAGGGGATGCCCCAACCGGAGCCCAAAACCAAACACGCCGCCGCCTAAATCCGCACCAATCCCCTCCCCGGCCGCGCGTCCCACCCCTGAAACGTGCGATCCTAAAGGTTCCCCGTCGCTCTCCCCAACTGTCCTAACCATGTCTTTCCACAAGTCCGCCAAAATTCGCAACATCGCCATCGTCGCCCACGTCGACCACGGCAAAACCACCCTCGTCGACGCCATGTTCCGCCAAAGCGGCATCTACCGCGCCAATGAGCAGGTGGCCGAGCGCGCCATGGACTCCAATGAGCTCGAACGCGAACGCGGCATCACCATCCTGGCCAAAACGACCGGCATCCAGTATCACGACTACAAAATCAACATCGTCGATACCCCAGGCCACTCCGATTTCGGCGGCGAAGTAGAGCGCGCCCTCAAAATCGTCGACGGCGTCATGCTGCTCGTCGACGCCTCTGAAGGCCCCCTGCCCCAAACCCGCTACGTGCTGATGAAGGCCCTGGAAGCGCGGCTCACGCCCGTCGTCATCATCAACAAAATCGACCGGCCGGACGCCCGCCCCCAGGAAGTGCTCAACGAGGTCTACGACCTCTTCATCGATCTGGACGCCACCGAGGATCAGCTCGAATTCCCCGTCATCTACGCCATCGCCAAGCACGGCATTGCCAAACGGTCGCTCGAAGATACCAATGAAACGCTGGAGCCGCTCTTTGAGGCCATTGTCAATCACATCCCCAGCCCCAAGGGCGACCCCGACGCCGGCCTGCAGCTCCTGGTCGCCAACCTCGATTACTCCGATTACCTGGGCCGCCTCGCCATCGGCCGTGTCTTCAATGGCACGTTGAAAAACGGTGACCCGGTCACCATCTGCAAGCTGGATGGTTCGCAGCAGCAAACCAAGATCACCAAGATGTATTCCTTCGAAGGCCTGAAGCGGGTGGATGAAACGCTCGCCGGGCCTGGTGACATCCTGGCCATCGCGGGCGTGGAAGGCATCACCATCGGCGAAACCGTTGCCGCCGCCGAAAATCCCAAGGCGCTGCCCAAGATCCAAATCGACGAGCCGACCATCGCGATGACGCTCACCATCAACACGTCGCCCTTTGCCGGCCGCGAGGGCACTCTGGTGACCTCCCGCAACCTGCGCGATCGTCTCGACCGTGAGCTGCTCACCAATGTCTCCATCAAAGTGGAGAGCGCCGGTGGGCCCGACGCGTTCAAGGTGATGGGCCGCGGCGAACTCCAGCTCGCCATCCTCATCGAAATGATGCGCCGCGAAGGCCATGAGCTGATGGTCGGCAAGCCCGAAATCATCACCCGCGAGGTGGATGGCAAGCGCCAGGAGCCGCTGGAACTGCTCACCGTCGACGTGCCCGAACAATTCGTGGGCGTCGTCATCGAAAAGATGGGCATCCGCAAGGCGAAGATGGAAAAGATGATCAACCATGGCGCCGGCCGGGCGCGCCTGGAGTTCAAAGTGCCCTCGCGCGGCTTGATCGGCCTGCGCAGCGAAATCCTCACCGATACCCGCGGCACCGCCATCATGAATTCGCTCTTCGCCGGCTACATCGAATGGCAGGGCGACATCCCGCAGCGCCCCACCGGCTCGCTCGTGTCTGACCGCGCCGGCACCTCCACCGGCTACGCGCTCTTCAACCTGCAGGAGCGCGGCGAAATGTTCATCGAACCCGGCACCGAGGTTTACGAGGGCATGATCGTCGGCGAAAACGCCCGCGACTCCGACCTCAACGTCAACATCGTCAAGGAAAAGAAGCTCACCAACATGCGCGCCTCCGGCTCCGACGAAGCCATCCGCCTGGTGCCGCCCAAGCTCCTGAACCTGGAACAAGCCATCGAGTTCATCCGCGACGACGAGTTCGTCGAAGTAACGCCCAAGTCGATTCGCCTGCGCAAAAAGATCCTAAAAGCCAACCAGCGCTAAAGGTGAACCATGGCTGGCAGGCGCGCCGAAACCTCGGCCAGCGCCTCGTCCAGCGCGCCGGTAAAGTGATCCACATCGGCCTTGCCGATGTTCAGCGGGGGCGTGCAGCGCAGGCAATTGCCCGCCAGGCCGCCTTTGCCAACCAGGACGCCGCGGCGCCGGCAGGCCTCCATCACGGCCACCGTCTCGCTGGACGCGGGCTCCTTGGTCTGGCGATCCCGCACGAGTTCCATCGCCTGCATGAGCCCCATGCCGCGAACGTCGCCGATCAGCGGATGTTTGCGCTGGAGATCTTCGAGCTTGGCCCGAAGGTAAGTGCCCACCTCGGCGGCGTTGACGCGCAGATTCTCCTCCTCGATGAACTCGATCACGGCGCGGGCGGCGGTGGTGGCCACCGGGTTGCCGCCGAAGGTGGAGATGGTGGCTCCCTGGATCGCGTTTGCCACTTCGGCGCGCGCGACGGTCAGGCCGATTGGCGCGCCGTTGCCGAGGCCTTTGGCCGAGGTGAGAATGTCGGGCTTCACGCCCCATTGTTCGATGCCGAACCATTTACCACCCGTGCGGCCCCAGCCGGTTTGCACCTCGTCGCTGATGAAGAGTCCGCCGTGCTGGCGCACGATGTTCTCGACAATGGGGAAGTACTCTTTGGGCGGCGTAATGTAGCCGCCCACGCCTTGGATCGGCTCGGCAATAAAGCCCGCCACCTTGCCCGGCGTGGTGGTGCGGATCAGCTCCTTCACGTCTTGCGCGCAACGGACGTCGCAGGAGGGATACTCGAGCCCGAACGGGCAGCGGTAACAGTAGGCGTTATGCGCAAAGACAAAGCCGGCCGGCGCGGTGGGGCCCAGGCGCCAGGTGGAGAGGCCGCTCATCGCCATGCCCATCTGCGAGCGGCCGTGATAGCCGTGGCGCAGCGCGATAATCTCGCTGGAACCGGTGTAGCAGCGCGCGGCCAGGATGGCGGTTTCGTTCGCCTCGGTGCCGGAGTTGGTGAAGAACGATTTGGTGAGGCCGGGCGGCGTGATGCCCGCGATTTTCTTGGCCAGCCGGACCTGCGGCTCGTTCACCAGCACGGTGGAGACATGCTGGAGCTTTTCGTTCTGCGCGTGTACGGCGGCGTTGACCTTGTCGTTGCAGTGGCCGACGGAGATGGTGACGATGCCGCCGAAGAAATCGAGGTACTGGCGGCCGTCGGCATCCCAGACGTATTGATTCTTGGCGTGCGAAATGACGAGCGGCTCAGCGAAGTAGTGGAAGACGGACGGGAAGAGAAACTCTTTTTGCGCGAGCAGGATCTCGTCTTTGGTCATGAGGATTATTATGACTGAGTGCGAATTCTTCCGTTGTTGTTGTTTGCGCCGGCGCTGCTGGCCCAGGCTGATGGGCGTATTGCTGCGGCGATGCGCGAGATGATGGATGCCCGGGAGATTCCCGGGGCGGTGACGCTGGTGGCGACCCGCTCCGGCGTATCGCATCTGACGGCGATCGGCCAGGCCGGACCCGGCGGACGCCCGATGCCGAAGAACGCCATCTTCTGGATCGCGTCGATGACCAAGCCGATCACGGGCACGGCGATTCTGATGCTGCAGGAGGAAGGCAAGCTGAGTGTGGACGATTTGGTGAGCAAGCATTTGCCGGAATTTGCGGCGCTGCGCGCGCCGAGTGGGCGGCCGGCCAATCTCACGCTCAAGCACTTGATGACGCATAGCTCGGGCCTGCCGGAGGCGACAGCCGCCGAGTTCAAGGCCGCGCGAAACTTGGCTGAGTTGATGCCGGCGCATTTGAATAAGCCCATGCAGTTTGAGCCCGGCGCCCGCTGGCAGTATTGCCAGAGCGGCATCAACACGCTAGGGCGAATCGTCGAGGTGGTTTCCGGCCGGCCGTTCGAGAAGTTTCTGGCCGAGCGGCTGTTCCGGCCCTTGAAGATGAAGGACACCGGCTTCTATCTGCGGCCGAAGCAGATGGCACGGCTGGTGACGCCGGCCAAGCGAGAGGCCGATGGTACGCTGGCGGCGGCGCCGATTGCGTTTCTGCAAGGCAAGGCGCCGACCGATACGGATCGCGTTCCGGCGCCGAATGGCGGGCTGTTTTCGACGGCGGCGGATTACGGCCGGTTCGCCCGGATGATTTTGAATGGCGGTTCGCTCGACGGGCGGCGGTATCTGAAGCCCGAATCGGTGAAGCTGATGACCACGGTGCAATCCGGCGAGCTGAAGACCGGCTTTACGCCGGGCAACGCTTGGGGTCTGACCTGGTGTGTGGTGCGCGAGCCTCAGGGTGTGACCAGCATGTTGAGCGCGGGCACACATGGCCATGGCGGGGCCTATGGTACGCAAGCCTGGATCGATCCGGTGCAAGGCTTAGCGCTGGTGCTGATGGTGCAGCGCTCGAACTTTGCGAACTCCGATGATTCGCGGGTGCGGATGGCGTTTCAACGGGCGGCGGTGGGGAAGTAGCCGGGAACCGGCGGGTTACAATGCGCGAGTGACGTATCCGATTCGAACCCGCGCGGCGCTGCTGCGCCAGATGCAGTTGCCGCGGCCTTACACGACTTCGCGGCCGCTGGAGATTGCCGAGGTGGAGCTCGATGCGCCGGGCGAGCACGAGGTGCTGATCCAGGTGAAGGCCGCCGGCCTCTGCCATTCGGACCTTTCGACCATCAACGGTGACCGGCCGCGGCCGATGCCGATGGTGCTCGGCCATGAGGCGGCGGGTGTGATCGTCGAGTGCGGCGCGGGCGTGCGCGACCTGCGCCCCGGCGACCGCGTGATTATGGTCTTCGCGCCGCACTGCGGCCATTGTCTGCCGTGCATCGAAGGGCGGCCGGGCAATTGCGAGCCGGGGCAGCAGGCCAATGGCACGGGAACGCTACTTGGCGGCGGGATGCGTTTGCATTATGCGGGCGGCCAGGTTTATCACCACTTGGGCGTTTCGGGCTTTGCCGAGTATTGCGTGGCGCATCGCAATTCGGTGATCCGGATTGAGGCTCCGGTGAGCTTTGAAGAGGCGGCGCTCTTCGGCTGCGCGGTGCTGACCGGTGTGGGCGCGGTGGTGAATACGGCGAAGGTGACGCCGGGGAGCCGCGTGGCCGTGGTGGGGCTGGGCGGCGTGGGTTTCAATGCCTTGCTCGGCGCACGGCTGGCGGGGGCGACGGAGATCCTCGCGATTGACTTACTCGAAGAGAAACTGGCGCTGGCGCGCGAGTTAGGCGCTACGGCGACTTACCACGCGGCGGATGCCGACCTAGTGGCGAAGGTGAAGGCGCAGACGCAGGGCGGTGTGGACTATGCGTTTGAAATGGCCGGATCGGTGAAGGCGCTGGAGGTGGCCTATCGCCTGGCGCGGCGCGGGGGCACGGTGGTGACGGCGGGGCTGCCGCATCCGGACGACCGGTGGCCGTTGCAGGCGGTGAACCTGGTGGCCGAGGAGAAGACGGTGAAGGGCAGTTACATGGGGTCGTGTTTGCCGGAGCGGGATATTCCGCGGTTCTTGGGGCTCTATCAGCAGGGGCGGTTGCCGATTGCGAAGTTGATGAGTGACCGGCTGCGGCTGGAGGAGATCAACGAGGGGTTTGAGCGGCTGGCGGCGGGGGCGGCGGTTCGGCAGTTGATTGTGTTCTAGGGGGCCTCCCCGGTTTGCGGGGTGTTGGGTTTGTTTCGTAGTTTTTGTGTTTCGCGGAAGGTGAGTTCCTCCCAGGGGTGCTGGTGCCCGGGAAATGCGGATTTGGTTGAGAGTTTGCATAGGTGTAGGCCCGGATTTATGGTAGCCTGTCAAACTCGTGAAACGAACTGTTGCTTTTGGATGTTGTTGATTTATAGAGAAGATTTGGTTGTTTTTGGGGTGTGAAGGATGGCGGTCCCCGCGCTTACGCGCGGGGCTAAAGGACAATAAATTGCCGGTGGATTTTAGGTGGTTGGGGCGCGGCGGAGGGCGGCGGCTTGGGGGTCGCGGCGGTGGTAGCCGGTTTTTTGGATGAGGGCTTCGGCCTTTTCGAGGTGTTCGAGCGAGCGTTCGCGTTCGGCTTGGATGAGGTGGTAGTCGGTGAGGTGGAGCAGCATGCCGGAGCGGGTGGCGATCTCGTAGGCTTCGGCGAGGTCGGCTTCGGTGGCCCGGGCTAGGAGGGCTTTGAGAAGGAATTCTTGTGCGCCGGCGCGGCGGAGGTGGGTGATGGCTTCCTGGAAGTGGTGGATGGCTTGCGGCGAGTCTGCGCCGTGGAGGGCGGCGTGGGCGCGGGCGAGGGAGAGGTGATCGAGGCCGATGTCGAGGAGGGGGTCCTCGGGCACGCGCCATTCGAAGAGCTTCGTGGCGCGGCGGAGTACTTCGGTGGGGTCGCCACCAGAGGCAGCAGGGTCAACTGACGGGTCGCCGAGGAGGAGATCGCAGTAGCGGTAGCCTTGCAGCGAGTAGAGGAGAGGGTAGGCGGGTTGCCGCTTGGCCTGCATGGCTTCGGCTTCAGCGAAGAGGCGCTGGGCTTCGGCGCGGTCCCCTGAGGAGATGGAGGAGGTGGCGGAAGCAGCAGCGGTGGTGGCGGTGGCAGGCGGGCTTGACTGGTGGAGGGCGTCGGCCAGGGTGGTACGCGCGACGAGGCGCGGGAACTCATCCTTGCTTTGGTCGGCGTAGTCGACGGAGCGGCGGGCGGCGGCGACGGCTTCCGGCAGGCGGCCGAGGGTGAGCAGGAGTTCGCTGAGGTTGCTGTAGCTGATCGCGGCGTTCTCCCAGGCGGCCTGCTGCACGTCGGCCTCGGCGCCGGCGCGCATGGGCTCCACGGCGTCGGCCAGGCGGCCGAGGGCGCGGAGCGAGGTGGCGGCCAAGCCAAGGACCCAGGCTTGATCGCTTACGGAGATCTCGGCCACGGGCTCGCTCCAGGGGCGCTGGAAGAAGTGTGCGAGCAGCCCAAGGTCGGTGCCGAAGGCACCGAGCTTTCTCGACAGATAGAAGACGCGGCTGCCGTGGTTGATGCGGTCCAGGTAGACGTTGTCGAGCGCTTCGTTGTACCGCCCAGCCTGGCAGCCGTGGCCGACGGCGTGGAAAAGCGGCGTTAGCTCTTCGAGCGTCTCCGGCTTCTCCTTGGGCAGCTTGCAGTAATAGTCGAAGAGGGCGGAGTGGCCGGCGCGGAAGCCTGCGGGATCCGTAGCCTTGGTGAGGGCTCCGAAATGTTCGCGGACGAGGGGGTGGCAGTCAATGGGCGCCAGAGCATTGGCGGCGTCCACCAGGCGCGCTTCTTTGAGGTTGAGGAGGGCCTCTTCGTCAAGCGGACCCGGCAGGACGCGGCGGAGCGCCTCGCGCTCCGCCGGACGGTCGAAGAAGCCGAGGGCGCGGAGGATGGCGGCCTCGGCTTTGCCTTGGTAGAGATCCCAATAGCTCTGCATCACGCGCTTGGCATGGTCACCCGGTTTGGTGGCCGGCGTGGGGAGTTCGGCGATCTCGCAGCGGCGCGAGAGATCGCCGCCTTTGCGCTGCAAGTAAGTGCCCAGCAGGGTGAGCGCGAGGGCGTGGTTGCCGTAGTCGCGCGAGGCGGCCAGCAAGTCGGCCGGGGTGCCGTGGAGCTGGAACTTTTCGCGGAGCAGGCGCGCGCCGTCTTCGGGCGCAAGGTTGTCAAGTTCGAGCGAACGGGCGTTGTGCGTGTCCGCGATTTCGACCAGGCGGACGCGCGTGGTGCAGAGGACGAGACCTGCGTTCTGGGCGGCGAGCTCGCGGAGGAGGTCCTTGAGGTGGGGGTCGTTCAGGTAGCCGCTGGCTTGGTTTTGCAGAGGCTCCAGGCCGTCGAGGATCAGCAGCGTCTTGTGCTGGCGGAGGTGGTGGATGAGGGCGTTGACCTTGGCGTCGGCTGTGTTCGCCTTGGGAGTGAGTTCGAAGTGCGCGATGGCGTAATCGAGAAAGGCGTCGGACGAGGCGTTCGAGTTTTCGCCGGTGCCTTGTTTGTAGAAGGACCAGCCCAGGATGGGGACCTCGTTGAGGTGGCGGTTGTACCACTTGGTGATGAGGGCGGTTTTGCCGGTGCCGCCGGGGGCGATGATTTGGAAGGTGTTGGCGTTTTGCGCCCAGGCGGTTTCGAGTTGGTCGAGTTCGGCTTGGCGGCCGATGAGGGTGCTGTCGGTAGTGGGGAGTTTGGCGATGTTGGCGGGGTGGATCACCTTGCGTGCGGGCGGTGTTTGGGCGGTGCCCGGGCTGGTGCCCGGGGTTAAGGGCGGGGCGGGGCGCATCCCCTCACTTACGTTCGGGGCTAGAGACGCGTTTGGGGCGGCAGACGCGTTTGGGGCGGCAGACGGGGCGGCGTCCGCGGGCTGGGTAGGGGATTGACGTAGCTGGGTGAGTTTGGTGAGGATGAGCTGAGCTACATCGGCGGCAGTGCGGTTCTCGATGCGGATGTAGCCGTCGATGGAGTAGAGGCCGTCGATGTCGGCCGAGTCGAGCTTGAGAAGCATGAGGCGGTCGTCGTACTTCTTCTGCTTGAGGAGGTCGCGGGCAGCGCGCCATTCCAGGCCGGTCCATTCCTTCTGGTTGTATTCGGCGCAGAGGAAGCAGACGATGAGGTCGGCGTGCTGGTGGTAGAGCTTGGGTAAGTAGACGTCGAGGTTGGGGCGAGCGAACTCTACTTCATGCCATTGGCCATAGAGGATGGCCGGCCGGCCAAACTCGAGAGCGAGCTGGTCCGCGACAGCGGCAACCAGGGGACGGTGCTCGCCAGGGAAGGACAGGGCGACGCGGAAGCGCTTTTGCTGGCCACTGGGGGAGGACATGGCTTTGGACTAAGTTATCACGGAGATATCGGGCCGCCTTACTTGGTGCACGCTCGGGGCGTATAGTGAGGGTGTGGACACCGCGCCGATGACGTTCCTGCGAAAAGCTTCGGACTTGTGCCGGTTGCGAAATTGATGAGCGGCTGGCGGCGGGGCGGCGGTTCGGCAGTTGATTGTGTTTTGAGGCCGTAAGCGCTCAAAAGTAGAGCTTCAAAGCCAACTGCCCAATGCGCGCGTCGCGCGAACTGATGATGGTGCCGAAGGCGGCGCTGGCGTTGCCGCCGTCGGGGCCGGCGCCGAAGTTGTCGTTGGCCAGGCCGAGATTGACGCGATTGGCCAAGTTGAACGCCTCGGCGCGGAACTGGAGCTTGAAGCGCTCGGTGAGGCGCGTGTCCTTGATGAGCGAAAAGTCGATGTTGAAGGCGCCGGGGTGGCGCGCGTCGGGAATGGTGCGGCCGACGTTGCCGACGGTCCAGTTGGGCGGGTTGACGAAGGCGTCCCAGTTGATCCAGCGTTGGGCGGTGCCGTTTGGGAGTTGCGCCTTGAGGCCGGTGGAGTTGGGCCGGTCGGCCTGGAAGTTGGCGGCTCCGCGCACGGTGAGGGGAATGCCGTTCTGCGCGATGGCGATGACATTCACTTGCCAGCCCGCGATGGCCTTGTTGGCAAACGGGTTCGCCGACTTGAAGGGCAGCTCGTAGATCAGGCTGAGCACGCCGCGGCGGGAAACGTCGGCCGGATCCACGGCCCGCTCCAGGCGGCGGTTGTAGAGCCCGTCCTGAAAACCGTTGTCGTTGGTCTGCTCCACCGGGCCGAAGTCGACGGGCACGGTGGTGGAGTCTGAAATCTTCTTGCCCCCGGTGAAGGAGAAGTTCACCAGCAGGCCGCGTTGCAAGCGGCGCTTCACATTGAGCAGGAAGAGATGCGAGATGAAGTTGCCGTAGCGCGGCGCGGAGACCGTGACGCCGTTGTAATGGGGATAGGGCTGCAGCGAGCGTTCGCGTGTGATGGTGGCGCCGCCGAGGCCACCGGGGATTTTGCCCGCGTTGGGATTCGGCACCGGGTCGTTCAGCGAGAGTTTCAATTCCGCTCGCAGGCGGGGATCGAGTTGATTGAGGTTATAACCGCCCGCGGCGAAGTGAGTGCCTTTGTTGGCCGAGTAAGTGGCGTCCACTAACCATTCGCCGAACTGTTGTTGCAAGGAGACGTCCCACTGTTGGGACATCGGCGTGGTGGCGTCGGACTCATAGAGCTGCGCGCCCTGGCCCAGCAAGGCACTGGGCCCGGCGGCGGCCCCCGGCGATTCCACCGGCCGGAAGGGAAAGCCCTCCTGGAAGCGGAATGAACTCTGGCCCGGCCCGCGAGCGACGTAGCTGGTGCGCGTGGAGGAGAAGAGCTGGGTGTTGCCCAGGAAGGTGCGGTAGAAGATCGAGGGGTAGAAGATGCCGTAGCCGCCGCGCAGGACGGTTTTGCCTTGGCCGAAGATGTCGTAGGCGAAGCCGACGCGCGGGCCGAAGTCGTTGTAGTCCTCTTTGAGGAAGGCCCGGGGCTGGCCATTTTTGCCGGCATAAACGGTGACGCCCGGCAAGCCCGTAATCGGTTCGCGCTGCGACAGATCGAAATTGATGTGGCCGTCGTTGCGCTCATAGGGCTTCTGCTGGAAATCCCAGCGGAGGCCCAGGTTCAGCGTGAGCCGGCGGTTGACGCGCCAGTCATCCTGCACGAAGACGCTGGAGGCGAAGCCGTGGAACGAGTTCCCCAGAATCCGGTCAATGAAGGAACTGGAGACCTCGCCCATCAGAAACTGCGCCAGGCTGTTGCCGGTGTTCACCGGACTTGGGGATTCGAGGTGAGTCCGCCAAAGGAAAAGTCGCCCGAAAGGGCGGCGCCCTGCTGATTGCCGCCATAGAGGATGCGGTGGTTGTACCCGATCTTGAGCGTGTGTCCGCCGGCGATTTTGGTCACCATATCCTGGATGTCCCAATTGAGCGAGCCGCGGGTGCCCGCCGCCTGGCCACCGATGGCGCCGAAGCCAAAGTCGATCTGCGGCATCTGCTCACGGGGAACGATGGCGGGCAGGCCCAGCTTGGTGGGCCAATCTTTGCCGAAGTTGATGGCGCGGAAGACAAAGCTCTGGCGCATGATGCCGACGCGCAGATTGTTGATCAGCGTGGGCGAGAAGGTATGCGTATCGCTGACGACGGCGTTGCGGTTGGTCTGGTCGTCTTCGCGATTCTGGCCGACGGTGGGGTCGGTGAAGATGCTGTTGCCGGTGGGCACGTGCTGTGCGGCGGTGTAGCGCAGAAAGACGGCGTTCTTATCGGTGATGCGATGGTCGATCTTAAAGTTGGTCTGGTTCCAATCGACGGCGGTGATGGAGGCGTCTTGAAAGTTTTGCGACTGGGTGAACGCGTTGATGGGCGCCTTGTTGGGCTCCGGCCAGAAGGCCAGGATCTTTGGCGTCACGCTGTCGAAGCGATTGCGCGGCACCACGTTGCCGGGTAGCGGATCGCGCACCAGGCCGGCGCCGTTGGGATTGCTGCGTACGGTAGCGGGGTCGAAAATCTGGGTGAAGATGCCCTGCGCATTGGCCAGTTGCGAGAAGTCGCCCTGCTTCCAGGCGGCGATGGGCACGGTGGTGATGCGCGGATTGGAGCGGCGTAGATTGTATCCTTCGTAGTTGTAAAAGCCGAAGGTGCGGTTCTTGATGAACGGCCCGCCGATGGTGCCGCCGTATTGGTTGTAACGCAGGGGCAGGCGCACGGTGGAAAAGGCATTGCGGGCGTCGAGTTTGTCGTTGCGGAAGAACTCGTAGACCGTGCCCGTGGATCTCATTGGTACCGGACTTGGTCACCAGATTGATCGCTCCGCCGGCCGTAAAGCCGAACTCGGCCGACATGGTGCCGCTCTGCACTTTGAACTCTTCGACGGCGTCCACCGTGGGCGGCACGCCCACTTCGCCCACGTAGCTGAGCGTATTGTTATTGCCGTCGAGCATCTGCGCGTTCATGGAGTTCGGCGAGCCGTTGATCGAGAGAGACGAGATCTGGATGCCGCGGTCGCCGAAGCCGGAGTTGGTGGGGCCGGCGTTGGAAAGCACACCCGGCGTCAGCAGCGTGAGCGAGAGGGCGCCGCGGCCGTTCAAGGGCAGCGCCTGCACCTGCCGGTTCTCGATCACCGTGCCGACGGTAGCCGAAGAGGCATCCACCAGTGGAGCTTCGCCGCGCACTTCCACCACTTCGGCCAGGGCACCCACCTGCAGCACCACGTTCACCTGCGCGTTCTGGTTCACTTGCAGCGTCACGCCGGAGCGGATGCCCTTCTTGAAGCCGTCGCGCGTGGCGCGCACTTCATAGCGGCCCACGGCGAGGCCGGGCGCGGTGTAGACGCCCTGTTCGTTGGTCTGCGTGCGGAACGTGGCGTTGGTGCCGGTGTTTACGACTTCAACCCGGGCGCCGGCAATGAGAGCGTCCTGGGGGTCGGTCACGGTGCCCGAGATCGTGCCGGTGCCCTGCTGGGCGGCCAGGGCGAAGACAAACAGAAAAGCGGCGGCGAGAAGACGCGTCATGGCGTGGGGGGTGACCTCTTCAGACTGAAATTTCAGTTAGCATATCACAGGCGATCCCATGGCCTCGCGAACGGAGGCCCAGCCTCCGCTGAAATAACCGACTTTCAGATTCCCATGCCTAGGCCATTGATGACATCCCCGGCGTTTTGGAGGCGTTCCCCATGCGCATACTTATCGGGCTCGCACTTCGACGCGGCATCAACGTCAACGATAATCCTCCCTACATCGGCTATCAGCAGGACTTCTTCCCGCTGCCGACGCTGGAACACATGCCGCAGGCGCGCCTCTCCGATCCCAGGCCCCCACCAGTCTGCTGACGCCCGCCGTGGAGCGGCCCTTGGGCCGCTCCACCACTCCGCTCCGCCACGCAATCGGCATCTGGAATCAGAACTCGGCCACGCCTACAACGACCGGTTCAACTTCAGCCTGGACCGTAGTGTCTAGAACCGAATCGGGTGGTGGGTCAGTTTCAAATCTAGCCGGTCTGACCGCTCAAGCATGTTCTGTCAAGATGTTAGGCACGGCGCAAAAGTTAAGCATTGACAGGGGCGCACGACACGAACACCCTCGCGTCCGACGTTGCGCTGCAGGCCATCGGGCAGACGCCTGAGCCGCAAAAGCACAAATCCGCCGTCGCACCGGGGCGCTTGGGCGGTTTGAAGGGGGGGCAAGGCTAGAGCTGAGGAAGGCGCTTCTCTCGTTCTGTAGACGAGTAGTCGATTCCTCTGCAGCGTTACGCCTCAACTAACTTTGTTCGCCATCCCCAAGTGTACGTACGGTCGATTTCTCAACTGCCCACTACCCCTAGAGACCGAACCATCTCTCTGAACTAACCCAGGAGCTCCGCGCTTTCCAGTGTCTCACCGGCCCCGAAGGCGAAGTTCGCCGGAAACGAATGGGCTTGCCGAATGGTGTCGGCTTCGATACACTTCCCAAAGGGAAATGAGATGAAAATGCGAAGACTTACAACTCTCCTCGTCGTCATGAGCACCTATGGCGCGACTATTGACTCAGGGACCGTAACTGCAGAGATGCCGTCTGAATCTAATCCGAGACCTTGGATTTGGGCTGTGAGTTCGTCGGGGAGTTTTGTCATGACGGCGAGCGGCCCCCAAGGGAGCGAGGTGTGCCGGTCTAGCGGGGATGGGTCGGGCGGATGTCCGATTGGCATATCCGGGTCGTTGCGAATGTTGATCCATGGCTCTCTACCGGCACTATCCGGAACGATCGATATTGGGGCTGGCCCGCAGAACGTCATTTTTCGCGATGCCGATCTTAGTCATACTCCTCCGGCCGGAAGCTCAGTCGTTATCAGAGTCCCGGATCTTGTGGCGGCCCCCAATAGCACCGTCCTGGCGCAATTTACTCTTCAAGGCGAACTCGTAGCGTTCTACTACGACACCGCGAAGGGAACCATAGTCCTTCCAACGACACCAATCAGCGGCGCGGGGACCGCCGCCATCACATTTGGGCCTGCATACGAGCGATTCGGGATTTTGTACGCCCAGCCAACCGGCGCTGTCTTCACATTTGAGACCCCCGAGCCATCCTCCGCTCTTCTATTGGCAGTTAGCCTCGCCTCGGTTCTTTTTAGGCGGTGGCATGGGATGTTAAGTAGGAGCTTCCGAGAGTAGGCGGATTAAAGCGATGACGCTCTACTACGTAATCACATGCAAACCAGGTTAGTGGGTCGTTCAGACAATCTCCCGAACCGCTTCAACGGCGCCAATCCAAATCTCAATCCGGATAGCTCCCTCGTGGGCCGCCTCGTGGCGGAGCGCAACGCCTACGTTGGCCGCCAGTTCCAGTACACCGCGCCCATTCGCTGGTAAAGTCGGCGGGAAGCGGCAACTTGGTCTGGCAAACCGGGGATGGAGGCCGTCCCCGTCGCCGCGCCCCGAATGCGTCTGTTTGAACGATGATGAGTAGATCATGAAACAGGCCGAAGGAATGCTGGCGATTCGCCATGGACAGGTGGTGGACGGCACGGGCCGGCCGGCGCTGCCGGACGGGGCGGTGCTGGTGCAGGACGGGCGTATCGCCTATGTGGGCGCCGACGCGGGGTTGCCGCCGCTGCCGCCGGACACGCGCACGCTGGATGCGACGGGCGCCACGGTAATGCCCGGCCTCATCGAGGCGCATTTTCATCCCACGTATTTCAACGTGGCGGCGCTGGAAGATCTCGACATCAAGTATCCCGTGGAGTATGTGACGCTGCTGGCCGCCGCCAATGCCAAGCTGGCGCTCGAATGCGGCTACACGGCGGCGCGCAGCGGCGGGAGCCTGTTCAACATTGACGTCTGGCTGAAGCGCGCCATTGAAAGCGAGGTCTGCGTGGGTCCGCGGCTGGCGGCCAGCGGACGCGAGATCTGCTCGGCCGGCGGCCTGATGGATTGGAACCCCGAGTTCCGCAAGATTGGCATGGAGGGGTTGATCCTGATTGTGAACGGCCCCACCGAGGCGCGTACGGCGGTGCGCAAGCTGGTGAAGGATGGCGTGGAGTGGGTGAAGACCTATCCCACGGGCGACGCCGCGGCGCCGGACACCAACGATCATCACACGCTCTGTATGAGCTTTGATGAGATGCACGCCGTGGTGCAGACCGCGCACAATCATCACCTGAAAGTCACCGGCCATTGCCGCGCCACCGAGGGGATCAAGAACGCGCTGCGCGCCAGCTACGACACTATTGAGCACGGCACCTTCCTGGATGCCGAGGCGCTCGACCTGCTGATGGCGCGCAACACGCCTTGCGTGCCGGCCCTGCAGTTTGAAAAGGCGAGCGTGGAGCGCGGCCGCGAGTTCGGCCTCTCCCAGCGCGTGATCGACGGCCATCAGGAAACGCTGGAGGGCGGCCTGGCCAGTGCCCGGATGATTCTGGACGCGGGCGGCATTCTCGGTATGGGCGGCGACTACGGCTTTGCCTGGAATCCGCACGGCGACTACGCCAAGGAGCTGACCTTCTTTTGGCGCGACGCCGGGTTCACGGCGCTCCAGGTGATCCAGTGTGCGACGCTCAACGGCGCGCGGATTATGGGCCGCGAGGCGGAGCTCGGTTCGCTGGAACCGGGCAAGCTGGCCGATGTATTGGTGGTGAAGGGCGACGTGCTGGCCGATATCAGCCTGCTGGAGAACCGGGGCCACTTTCTGGCGGTGATGCAGGGCGGTGTGATCCGGGCCGGCCGGGCCAGCCAGCCCGGTTCGGCCGCCTGAAGCGATATCCTCCAAAGAGAATCGTCTTTTTCGCCGCCGGCCGGCGTCTTACTAAACGGAGCCAGAGATTGATTTTCCGCGAGGTGGAAGATCGCGACCTTATCCTCGAGGCCCGCAAGGGCCCCGGCGCTCGAAGTGTCGACGCATTTAACCTCCTTGTTTCCCGCTGGGAGAAGAAGGTGTTTCATTACATCCTTCGCCTGCTGCGGAACCGCGAAGACGCTCTGGATGTGACCCAAGACGTGTTTTTGAAGGCGTACCAGAATCTCGCCAAACTCGACGACCCGGCCCGCTGGGCGTCGTGGCTCTTCCGGATTGCGCACAACGAAGCTTTTTCCTTGTTGAGAAAAGTCAGACCAGAACATAACGAGCTGGCGGCGGAGATCCCCACGGGGGAAGCCGCCAGCCGTCTTTTTCCGCTCGAACTTTCGCTCGCCGTGGAACGGGCGCTGGGCCGGTTGTCGCCCGACCAGCGCGAAGCTGTGGTGCTGAAGATTTATCAGGGTTTCAAATTCGAAGAGATGGCCGAGATCTTGGATGCGCCGGTGTCCACCGTGAAGTCGCGCGTCTATGCCGGGATGGATCAACTCAAAGATCTGCTGGCGCCGCTGCAACAGTCGCTAGTGCGGGGAGGTAGCCGATGAACGAACTGAAGGATTATTTGCTGGGGGAATTGAGCGGCGCGGAAAAGAAGCAGGTGGAAGAACGCCTGGCCACCGACGCCGAGTATCGCCTGGAGTATGAGCGTTTGAGCCTGACGCAGAACGCGCTGCTGGCGGTGGCCGAGCCGGAGATGCCGCGGCGGATTGCGTTTGTGTCCGATCCGGTATTTGAAGCTAAGCCCACGTTCTGGCAGCGTTTGTTCGCGCCCGCTTGGGCCTATGGCTGCACGGCGATGCTGGCGGGCGCGATTCTGGCGCACGGCTTTGTCGGCGGCTCAGGCGGCGGCCTCGACGAGGCGGCGGTGAACGCGCGCATCGAGAAAGCCGTGGCCGAGGTGCGCGTGGAGAATCAGAAGCGGCACGAGCAGATGGTGGTGGCGCTGGAGAAATCGTTCGAATACATGCGCAAGGAATCGCTGCGCACGGTGCGCGCCAGCTATGAGGAGGGCCGATGAAGCGCTTCCTGCTGGTGCTGGTGCTCGCGCTGCCGGTGCTTTCCGGGCAGGCCGCGCTCGACCGTCCGGCGCTTTTGAACGCTGAGCGCGCTTGCAACAAGCGGCTGGAGACGATGTTTGACGATCCCTATCTGGTGCTCGGCTTGACGCGCGGTGTTTACCTTGAGAACTACGGCGTCGTTCTGACGGCGGAGATGACGCTGATGAACGCGCCGGGCATTTCGCCGTTCAATCCGCAGGTGACCGAGGCTGATCGGGCGGCGCTGCGCAAGAAGAAGCTCGACCGTTTGCCGGTGCTGCGCCAGGCGATGAAGGAGATGCTGGTCTCCTTCGCCAAGTCGCTGGACCGCCTGCCGGCGAATGAGCAGGTGGTGCTCGGGATCACGCTGCTCAGCCGGGGCTACGAGGACACCACGGGGTTGCCCGCGCAGATCGTGATGCAGGGGCGAGCGGAAGGCTTTGATGACGGGGCAGTTGGCGGGGATCAAGGTTCGGGAGAACTGAACGCTTGCGCCGGATGCGATGGACGTAGGCGGAGTACACGCCTACGAGAACGCGGGCCTGGAGAAGCACGAGTTCCACGAGGGCGAAGTGTTCGCGCGACCCTGCCCGCCTCCCGCGCACAACTTCTTTACGGCTCGCGTGCTGGCGCGGCTGGGACGCGGCGGCTTCGATAGTAACCAACGCATTTACATCCCAGGCACTGGGCTCTACACCTATGCCGACGGCGGCGTGGTGCGCGGAACGCCGGAGGTCCACTCGGACGGGATGTGTCTGCTCAATCCGGTGCTCCTGCTGGAAGTGCTCTCGCCTTCCACACGCGAGTATGACACTGGCTGGAAGCGGCAGCACTAACGAGCAGATTGCCTCGTTGCGTCACCTGCTTCTGTTTGATCAACCCGAGCGTTGCGTGTGGCATCACTTCCGCCGGGCGGACGGCGCGTGGGACTCTCGTGAGCTTCGCGACGGCGTGATGGAGCTGCCGGAGCTGGGCGGTTCGATTTCGCTCGACGAGATTTACGACGTTCGAGACTAGTCGTTCCGTCCGCGCAGCCACGCGACGAGCATCGGCAGTCCCGCGAGGGCTGAGCCGACCGCCCGCCATCATCGCGACGCCGAGCCTTCCAGCTCTCGGCTGGTCTGCGTGAGAACGACCAACCGACGGGCACCAGGATTGCCGCGGCGTACGCCACCCAGGCGACGACTCCGGGCACGAGGGTTGGCGGTAGGCCAGCCGGACCAGATAGTATTGCGCCGCCAGCATCAACAGGACGCCCGGCAAGACCAATTCTCCAGGTGACCGGCCTTCGGCTGAGTAGAGAAACAGCATGAAGAGCCCACCGGCCACCAAGAATGACATCGGACCTAGCAGATCGCCAGCAACCACCAAGCGGCCCTCGGGCATGCGTTAATGCTTCCGCCAAAGTCCCGGCAACAGCTTCATCGCCAGTAAGTGCGCCAAGTCGCCCATTCATGCGGTCCGTCGCCGCCTTCGTAGTAATCGAAGTTCACCTTATGCTTCTCCAGCGCCGCCTTGAGCGCCGCCGTGCCCGCCCCGGTGGGGCCCATTCCCTTGGGCTCATAAGTGCCCTGCGCCACCAGTAAGTAGTCGACCTTCTTGTTCGTCTCCGGATCATTCAGAAACTTCGCGCTGCGCGTCTCCGACTCGCGGTCGCCGGCCGACAGTACCCCGAGGAAGCAAACAGGTCGAGCGACCGGAAGCCCACCATCTGCGTATGGCCACCGCCCATCGAAAGGCCCGCCAGCGCTCGGCCATGCGGTGAGCGCACCGTGGAGTAAGTCTGATCGATGAGCGGAATCACGTGCTCGCGCAGGTTCGCGCTCCAGGATATCGGGACCCTTCGCCCGAAACTCCGGGTCGCCGCGGTGGACCACCTGATTGTTCGGCATGGCGATCAGCATCGGCTGCGCCTTGCCTTCGGCAATCAAGTTATCGATGATGAAGTTGGCCCGGCCTTCGATGGCCCAGTTACTGCCAATTCCCCGCTGCCGCCCATGAGGTAGAGCACGGGATATTTCTTTTTGGCGGAATAGCCGGGCGGCGTGTAGACATAGAGCTCGCGCTCGCCGCGGTCAACCTTGGAATGATAGATATGCCGCGTCACCGCGCCGTGCTGCACTGGCTTCGCATCATAGTAGGCCGGACCATCGCCCGGCACCACCAACATGCTGTAGGGCGGCTGGTCTCC
The DNA here is from genome assembly GCA_037367405.1 of Ottelia alismoides. NCBI lineage: Eukaryota > Viridiplantae > Streptophyta > Magnoliopsida > Alismatales > Hydrocharitaceae > Ottelia > Ottelia alismoides. Next base: position 37,040 of record JAZKJV010010957.1, on the reverse strand, counting down.
CACGCCGGCGATTGTGTTGTTCGGATCGGCACGGTGGCGCCGTCGATCATCACCTTGTAGACGTAGAGATTCGGCGCCACCGGGCCAATGGTGAGCGTCCACACGCCATCATCGCCCTTCACAAAAGGCATTGCCTTGCGATCGTTGGCAAAGCCGAGCATCACCGGACCATTGGCCAGCCACACCTCCTGCGCCTTGGCGGCGTTGACGCGGAACGTCACGCGGCGGTCGGCGTGAACCTCCGGGGAGATCAACGCGGCGCCAAACGGCTTGAAGCCTTCGCGGTTCGCCTGGGGGTTCCATTCGAGGTTCACGTGGGCCTGTTGCGCAGATGCGATGCTACAGGCCAGAAGAAGAGTGCGATACGGGGCATCGTCAACGGATTATATCCGCATCGGCAAGGCGGCAGCCGGACGAAGCTAGCGAAAAGAGCCAGTGGGTCCCAGTACTTTTTGCCCTGTTGCCGCCTTGCTGGAGGAGAGGTGGCTTCGGTACTCTTGTCTCAATAGTCCCGTTACCCTGAGGCCGATCCGATATGCAAATTACTCCTTGGATTCATGATGGTTTGAATGGCATTCTCCGCAAGCGCGGCAAGGAGATCATTCCCAGCGAACGCGTTTACGATTGGCAGCGGATCGACTGCCAGCGCCCGGTCTTCCAACGCATGGAGATTCCGCAGGAGGCAAGCTTCATCCTGCGGGCGGACAATCCCCAGTTGCTGGATCTGCAGAAGCGCTATGCGGCCTTTGACCCGGCGGTCACCACGCCTCTCATCTGGCGCGAAGGCCACCTGCGCGCGGAGGACATCCCGTACTTCCGCGGCGACAACGCCTACGTGTGGCAGGTGCGCAACGGCAACTTCAACATCATGGGCTAGCGCTGGCCTACTATTATGCGCTGTCGCTCGACCGCCACGGTCTGCTCGACCGGCTCACTGAGGATGAATCTTTTGGCAACTTTACCATCCCCGTGGCGGCCGGAAGTTTCACGCGACCTGCTGGACTCGGTGCTGGAGCTCTACTTCCTGGACCGCCATCTCGATATCTTCCACCGCCGCGACTTACCATCCTCGACATCGCGCCGGCTACGGCCGCCTGGCCTATCGCGCCACCAGCGTGGCTGGACGGCCTGAAGAATTACTACTGCACCGACGCGGTGCCCTTCTCACGTTCCTTCGGATTACTACCTGCGCCATCGCGGCGTGCATCCCAAGGCACAGGCCGTGCCGCTGGATGAGTCGAGGCGAAAGTCGCCGAGGTGAAGCCCGATCTGGCCATGAACATCCATAGCTTTTCCGAGTGCCGCGTGGAAGCCGTCGATTGGTGGATCCGGCTACTGGCCAAGAATGGGCGTCCGCCATCTGATGATCGCGCCGAAACACCACGAACTGCGGCGGCGAGCGTTTGCAGACGAACGATCTGAAAGACTTTTCCGGCATCGTGGCAAAGTACGGCTACCGGCAGATCGTTCGCGAACCGAAGTACAAGGATCCGGTGGTGCAGCAGTACGGCATCAGCCCCACCTGGCACTTCCTGTTCGAGCTGGCTTAGTTCAATAGGCGCCGCCGGCTTCTTTGGTGGCGCCCAGGTCACGATAGTTCAGCGGCGGCTTGGCGCCGTCGGGCACGCGCGACGAATAGTCCGTCTTGCCGCGGCGTTTGGCGAAGTCCTGCTTGGCGGCCGCCACAGTGGCCGGATCGAGGAACAGATCGAGCGCAGTGAGCGCCAGCGTCTTTCCGGCGATCATCATGCCCTTGCTGCCAATGCTCATGCCATCGCAGGCTACCGCTTGCCAGGTATGCGCCGCCACGCCGGGCACCCAGGTGGCCGCCACGAATTGCGCGGTGGGCAGATTCCAGCTCACGTCGCCCACGTCGGTAGATCCGCCGCCGCCCGCCGTGGATTCGTCAAACGGCTGCACGCGCGCTTGGCTGCCGAGCGGCAAGGTCGCCTCCGGCAGGCTCTCGCGGAGCTTGGCGGCGAAGGCCGACTCCTCGGCGGTGTAAGCGAAGCCGCCCACGAAGCTGAGATTGCGGTGCAGATTGCGCGCCAGCGGTTCGTTGGGCAACACGTTGTAGACCGAGTTCACCAGTTCCATCTCAAAGCGCGTCTCCGTCGCTAGCGCAGCGCCTTTGCCGGTATTGATGACGCGCTCCCAAATGCCGTCGAGCACCGGCATGGAAGGATGCCGGGCATACATAAACATCTCGGCGTAATCGGGCACCACGTTCGGCGCGGTGCCTCCGTTGGACACAATATAGTGAAGCCGCGTGGCCGAGGGGATGTGCTCGCGCAGCAGATCCACGGCATGGGCCATGAGCATGATGGCGTCCAGCGCCGACCGGCCGCGCTCGGGCGCCGAAGCCGCGTGCGACGCCTTTCCGTAAAAGCGAAACTTGGCCGAAATGTTGGCCAGGGAACTATTGAGCCCGGCCGTGTTCCGGTCGCCCGGATGCCAGGTGAGCACCACATCCACATCCTTGAACGCACCCGCGCGGAGCATGTAGATCTTGCCGCCGCCGCCTTCTTCCGCCGGCGTGCCGTAGAAGCGAATGGTGCCGGGCAGCTTGTTCTGTTCCAGGTGATCCTTGGTGGCCAGGGCCGCCATCATGGCCGCGACACCGAAGAGATTGTGCCCGCAGCCATGGCCGGGTCCACCAGCGGCGAGCGGCTTGCGCACCGGCACGGCATCCTGCGAAAGGCCGGGCAGCGCATCGAATTCGCCCATGATGCCGATCACCGGCTTGCCTGATCCCCAGGTGGCGGTGAAGGCCGTGGGCGCGCCGCCAATGCCGGTTTCCATCCGGAAGCCGTTGCGCTGCAATTCGGCTTGGAGTAGGGCGGAGCTGCGTTGCTCTTTGTAGCCCAGTTCCGCAAATTCCCAAATCTGGCGGCCCATGCGGCCGAACTCTTCGGCGCGGGCGTCCAGCTTCTGCATCACTTGCCGGCGGGCGGGTTCAGCGAGTTGGGCGGCGAGCGATACGGCGAATAGAGCGGCGGACAGGTAGCGGAGCATGATGACTATGATAGACGCTACGGTTTATTTCCAAAATCGCCGCAGGTTGGCACGGTTTCGGCTCCGGCTACGCGTACAGGAGAGAGAGAAAACGCAACTGGAAATACGGCATGCTATGATCCTAGAATCCATTAGGTCGTGGTGGAAGCGCCAAGTGCCTCATTCCGTTGACGAGCCCGGCAACATCACAGCTCTGCTTGCTCGCTGGCAGGACGCAAGTGCACGCGCAGAGCTCTTTGCGGCGATCTACCCTGAGCTCAAGCGGGTAGCGGCCTGCCGGATGGTGCACGAAAGTGCCGATCATACGCTTCAGCCTACGGCCCTCGTTGGTGAGGTGTATCTGCTGCTGGTGAAGCAGCAGTCTGTATCCTGGCAGAACCGTGCCCATTTTCTGGCCATCGCGTCGGAGGCGATGCGGCGCATTCTGGTGGATCATGCCCGGGCGCGGAAAGCGGAAAAGCGGGGTGCCGGCGCCGTGGTGATTTCGCTATCCGGCCTTGATGTGGAAAGCGAGTGCGAGTTCGTGGAGGTACTGGCCATCGACGAGCTTATGGAACGGCTGGCGCGCAAGGACCCGCGGGCCGCGCGGGTGGTGCAACTGCGCTACTTTGGCGGGCTGACATATGACGAGATCGCCGAGATTCTCCAGATTAATTCCCGGACTGCCAAGCGGGACTGGCAACTTGCGCGGGCCTGGCTCTACACCGAGATGGCGGGGCGCTAACATGGACCCGGCGTTGCGCGACCGGTTGAAGGAGCTATTTAGCCACGCTCTCGACCTGGATGAGCCCGGCACGTTCCGCCTACATTGACCAAGCGTGCCAAAGCGATTCGGCCTTGCGCGAAGCGGTAGGCGATATGCTCGAAGGGCGGGGCCCGGCGCAGGGGTTTCTCGCGTCGCAGACGGTGCCCGGCGGGCTGGCGCCGGTGTTCCTGGAGGGGCAACTGGTGGCCGATCGCTTCCGGGTGGAGCGCTTTCATGGACGGGGCGGGATGGGTGAAGTCTACGAGGCATTCGACGAACGGCTGCGGTTGAAGCTGGGGCTAAAGACGATTCGCTCGGATTGGGCGCCGGACCAGGAGGCGCGCGAAAGATTTCAGCGCGAGATTCTGGTGGCGCGGGAAGTGGCGCATCCCAACCTGTGCCGGGTCTACGACCTGATCGAGCACCGCGAGCCAGGCGCCGAGGTTACCAGTTGCTTGACGATGGAGTGGCTGGAGGGCGAAACACTGCAAGCGGAGCTGCGCCGGCGACGGCCGCTCCCGCTGGATGAAGCGCGGCGCATTTTGACCCAGGTGGCGGCGGCATTGGATGCGCTGCATGGTGCGGGAATCATGCACCGGGACTTGAAACCAGGCAACATCATGCTGGTGCCTCTGCCTGGAGGCGCCACGCGCGTGGTGGTAATGGACTTCGGGCTGGCCAAGCCGGTGGCTGGACTGAGCCGGGGCGACCTGTATGAATCCACCGCGGATGCGCAGGCGGGCGCGCCGTACTTTATGGCGCCGGAGCAATTGCGTAGTGAGAAGCCGACAACGGCCAGCGACATTTACGCGTTTGGGCTGGTCATGGATGAGATGGTGACCGAGTCGCGGGCGTTTGATGCCGGGTCACTCGGAGCGATCTACTTTCAAAGGCTATGGGAGGCACCGATCGCCCCGGGCCGCCGGGCGCCCGGGCTACCCGCGGCTTGGGAAACCGCTATCTTGCGGTGTTTGGAAAAGGAAGCGCGCCACCGTCCGGCCTCGGCCAGTGAGGCCCTCTCGCCTTTGCTGGAAGCTTCGCGGACGGTGCCCGTTCCGTCTACGCGATGGCGGAAACGTTGGCCGGTGGGAGCTGCGGCGGCCTCGTTAGTGGCGGTGGGCTTGGCTGTTCCGATGCAGCCTCCCGCGCTGGATACGTCGATGGTGGTGTTTCCGATTCGCGACTTGACGGGTGACACGTCGTTTCGCCACATCCCTGGTGGGCTGACGGGCGAGCTTGTGTCGCGCTTGAGCCAGTTGCAAGGTTTGAGCGTGAAGCAATACTATCTTCCGCGCGAAAAGGCCCCGGTCGATTCGATTCGAGAGCGGTTTCACCTGGACGGCGACCTGCAAAAGTACGAGAAGCGCGTTCGCCTGACCCTCCGGATGACGGACGCTGACAATAGCGATCGCGTCGTTTGGTCCGACACGATCGATCGCGATATGGCGAATCCATTGGATCTGCAAGCCGACGTCGCGCGCCGCGTTACGCACGGGATTGAACAGCGGTTGTTGGCCGATGCGTCCACGGGCAAGAGGGCACAGTACGCCGGCGCGCGTTTGACTCGGACGGTGCGCGAGGCCTTCGGGTTTGCGCGGCCAACGGCGCCGGCAACCGAGAATCCCGTCGCCTATCATCTCTATCTGCGCGGGCAGCAGTTGCTCGGTGAGCGCCGGCCGGAGAGCGTGGATCAAGCCATTCAGGTGCTGGAATCCTGTCTGCGCGAGGATCCGAAGTTTGTACGTGCTTATGCTGCCTTGTCCGAAGCGTACGTGGCGCGGCTGGACGGTCAGCGGGGTGATTCGGCGGAACTGCTGCGGGTTGCGAAGCGGTATGCCGAGGAGGCCGTTCGGCTGAATCCGGAGTCGCCCGAAGCGCAGACGGCGCTGGCGAGTGTGCGGCAAAATCTGTGGGACTGGGAAGGCGCGGAGGTCGCTTATCGCGAGGCGATCCGGCTCGCGCCCCGGTCGCCGGTGGCCTACCGGAAATTTGGCGGCTTGTTGATGCAGTTTGGCCGGTTTGACGAGGGTCTGGCGCTGGTGAAGAAAGGGATTGAGATCGATCCCTACGATTATCCGGCGCAGTCCGCTTATGGGTTGTGTTTGGCGCTGGCGCGGCGGAATAGTGACGCCGAGGCGCAATTCCTCTACACGATCCGGCAGAGTAACTTGATGCTGGCGCACAATAATCTGGGTTCGCTCTACGTTGCCATGGCGCGCGAGGCGCGCGGCGAGGAACGCGAGCGATATATTCAGCTCGCCTTGAAGGAGGCCGCGATTTTTGAGGAGATGGAGCGTAGCGGCCGGCCGGAGGGCGCGGCGACCCCGGTGTCGGACTACATGTTCGGCTTGGCGTATGCCGTGCAGGGCGACGCCGTGGCGGCGCGGCGGCGGATCGATCATTTGCGGACGGTGGGTCAAGGCGATCGCCTCGCCCCCGCGGCCTTGGCGCTGATTCATGCGGCGCTGGGCGAGAAGGAGACGGCGCTCCGGTACTTGGTGGAGGCAGCGCGATTGCGCGACCGGCGGCTGCTCTATTTAAAGGTTCTGTCTCACTGGGATTCTCTTCGCGATACGAAGGAGTACCGGGGGATAGTTAATTCGATGCGGCTGTAGGATCAGCCGAAGAAAGGTTGTGATGAGTGCCAAAGAAGATGGCTATTTCTATCGTGGATCAGGGCCCTCCCGAGCTTCCCTCGGAGAGCGGTGTTGTCTTCCGCTCCCTCGAAGGACATGCCCGCGCGCAGGCGACGTTACTGGATATCGCCAAGGTGGTGGTTCAGTCGAATAGGTTCCTCCAGATGGTCGATGAGGGAGTGGGACCAGAAGACCCCGACGACCCCCACTCCGAAGATGTGCAACGTTACACCCTGTACATCTCGCAACCAATCCCTTGACCAGGTTGCGTTGTCATGCCACAGGCCATTGACCTGCGCTCGGAACTGGAACGGGGAATTGCCGACCCGCAACACCGGTCCCGCGCGCTGCTCTTGGCCCAGGCTGCTTTGCGGCAGTTCCCGGATGATCCAGGTGTGCTGGACATCACCTCGCGATTCTATTTGGACGCGGGTGAAGCAAGCCTGGCTTTGCCCGTCGCCGAGCGGCTTGCCCAAGCCGTCAGCGAACTTCCGGGCGCTTGGGGCCGTTTAGGAGGCGCCTATCTGGTGGCGGGAAATTTGGAGGCGGCTTTGACCGCCTCCAGAAGGTTTCTCGAACTCGACCCGGCCAACGCACAGGTCCATTCCACCCTGGCGCACATGTCGATCATGTCCAGTCGCCATAGCGGGGACTCTCTTCGGTCTCTCCACCAATCCTGGCAACGCCACACCACGCCGGACCATCGCCCGCACACCAACCACGCCGACCCCGACCGGCCGCTGAAGCTGGGTGTCGTTACCGGCGAAACCGCCGGCGGCGCGGCGCGTTTCTTCGTACCGCCGATTCTACTGCATCACTCCCGACCGCTCTACTGCTACAACACCCATCCGGAACCGGCCAAGGCGATCCCGGAATGGCGAGCACTCTTCTCCGTCTGGCGCGACGTTCGCGGAGAGTCCGATGAAGCGATCGCCGAACGAATCCGCCAGGATCAGATCGATGTCCTCATCGACATCTCCGGACACTTCCCCCATCGCCGTCTCGGCGTCTACGCACGCCAGCCGGCGCCGCTCCAGTTCACTTGGCCACAATACCCATGCACCACCGGCCTAAACACCTTCGACTTCCGCTTCACCGACATCCACGCCGACCCACCCGGTGAAACGCAGACCCACTACACAGAGCCGCTCGCCTACCTCGATGGCGGCTATCTCGCCTACGCGCCGCCGGACTTCGCTCCCCCGGTCAGGCCTCGCCAAGACGGCCCACTCACCTTCGGCTTCTTCCAATCGCCCCTAAAGATGAACGACGGCGTCCTGGACGCGCTCGCCGGCGTGCTCCACGCAACACCCGGCTCGCAACTCCTCCTGCACTACGCCATTGACGACTTCGACCGCCCAGGCCGCTGGGCGCGCGAGCGTCTAGCCGACGCCCTGGCCGAACGCGGCGTCGACAAGCAACGCCTGCTCTTCCGCGGCACGCTCGATCTGCCGGAACACCTGGCTCTCGTCGCCGAAACCGACATCGCACTGGACGCCTTTCCCTACAGCGGCCAGACGACGACATGCGAGTGCCTCTGGATGGGTGTCCCCGTCGTAACGCTGACGCGCGACCGGTTCGCCTCGCGAGTAACTGCGTCGATCCTGCATCGCCTCGGCCGGCCGGAATGGGTGGCCGCAACGTCGGCCGAGTATGTCGCCATTGCCCGGGACTTGTCGGCCGAGCCGGCACAACTTGCCCGAACCCGCGCCACCTTGCGCGAAATGATGGCGGAGTCGCCCGTCTGCGATGGCGCTCGCGTGGCTCGCGAGATGGAAGCCGTCTATCGGCGCGCGTGGCGATCCTGGTGCGCTAACAAGGCCCGGCGAACGTGATGGCGGACGCTCGGAAGATCGCCCGGCATGGGCTTCCCCAGCGATGTCCAAGGTCCGGCCGCCGCGGCGGCCGGCGCTTTCATCCGCAGTGGCCGCGGCCGCAACCCTATTTGTAAGCCGCCACGCCGGTGACGCGCTCTCCGATCACCAGCGTGTGAATATGATCGGTGCCCTCGTAAGTCTTCACCGTCTCCAGATTGCACAGGTGCCGCATGATCGGATACTCGTCCATGATGCCGTTGCCGCCCAGCAGATCGCGCGACAGGCGGGCGCAGTCGAGGGCGATCGCCACATTGTTGCGCTTCAGCATCGATACGTGCGCCGGGTCCAGCTTGCCCTGATCCTTCAGGCGGCCGCAGTGCAGCGCCAGCAACTGCGCCTTGGTAATCTCGGTGATCATGTTGGCCAGTTTCTCCTGCACCAACTGATGCGCCGCGATCGGCTTATCGTCGAACTGTTTCCGGAGCATGCAATACTGCCGCGCGGTCTCATAGCAATCCATCGCCGCGCCAATCACACCCCAGCCAATGCCGTGGCGCGCCTGCGTTAGACATCCCAACGGTCCCTTCAAGCCTTTGGCGCCCGGCAGCAGGTTCGCCTCCGGCACGCGACAGTTTGAAAACGCCAGGCTCGACGTGACGGAGGCGCGCATCGAAGCCTTGCCGTGAATGTCGGACGTCGTGTAACCCGGCGTTCCTTTTTCCACCAGAAAGCCGCGAATGCCATCGGCCGTCCGCGCCCAGACGATCGCCACATCGGCCACCGAGCCATTGGTGATCCAGGTCTTTTCCCCATCCAGGATCCACTCGCCGTTTTCAAGGCGCGCGCGCGTGGTCATGCCCGCCGGATTGGAGCCAAAACCCGGCTCCGTCAAGCCAAAGCAGCCGATCGCTTCGCCCGTGGCCATCTTCGGGAGCCAGCGCTGCTTCTGCTCCTCCGAGCCGTAGGCATGGATCGGATACATACACAGCGCACCCTGCACCGACACAAAGCTGCGAATACCGGAATCGCCGCGCTCGATCTCCTGCATCACCAGGCCGTACTCCACGTTGCTCATGCCCGCGCAGCCATAGCCGTGCAGATTGGCGCCATAGAAGCCCAGGGCACCCATTTCACGGATCAGTTCCTTGGGGAAGCGGCCGTCCCGCCAACAATCGCGGATCACCGGAGCGATGCGTTCGTCGGTGAATTGGCGCGCCGTTTGGCGCACCAGCTTTTCTTCTTCCGAAAGAAGGGAATCGATGTGAAGGTAGTCAACGCCGGGAAAGCGAGCCATAAGCTACTATTCTCTCCTGTTGACGGGGCCACCGCGAGACGCCCGGCTTATTCCGAGGCGATCGGCTCTTCGCGGCGCACCAGGTCCATCAGCAGCGGGAATGGATTCACCACGGCGCCCGACAGGTTGGCGATCTGGAAATGCAAATGCGGCTGGGTGCCTTTGGCATTGCCGGTATCGCCGACGTAGCCAATCACGTCGCCGCGCTTCACCGGCATGCCGGCGTACAAGCCTTCGGCGTGCCGTTCCAGATGCGCATAGTAGAAGCGGAAGCGCTTCTCTTCGTCCACCAGGTAAACCACGTTGCCGCCCAGCGGGTTCGGATCGATGCGCTCCACATTGCCATCCACGGCGGCCAGTAGCGGTTCACCAATGGGCCGGAAGATATCAATGGCGTAGTGAATCATGCCATCCGGGCGGCGGTAGTAAAACGAATCCTGCAGTTCGCGCGCGGCCAGATTGGCCAGGGGCGGGGCCATTTCGGGTAAGTCCGCACTGCTGGCCGCCAAAACCGGCTTGAAATACGAGACGTAGCGATAACGGCTGCGCGGATTGCGAACGTTGAAACGGTTGAAGCGGTTGGCCGCCGCGTAGCGATTTGTTGCCGCGGAACGAGTGCCGTAGCGATTGGCGGGCTGCCGGGCGGAAGCGGCCTTGGTGGTGCGCGCCGGGGCGGCTTTGGCCTGCGCCTTAACAGTGGGCTTGGTGGACGCAACGGTCCGGGTCTTGACGGCCACCGGCTTCACCGCGGTTCGCCGAGGGGCAGGCTTGGGCGTCGCTCCGGAGAGCTGTGCCGCGGCCTGGACGATTGCTAGAACAAAAATTGTGAATCGCAAATTCCCGATCCCTTGCGGAGGTACCCCCGGTACCCCTCCGGATAGAGTACCAAAAACTGTAGGCACCGGGAGAAAAATATGTAAAGCGGAAGCGCTATCCGCCTGAAGCTGGTGGGCGAGATCTGCCGATAGCTCTGAAGGAGGACCGCCGTTCCCGGATGGGAAAGCTCGCCCAAGCTTACATTTGGACTATCTGCCTGGCTGGCATGGGCCTGGTGGGTTCGTCCATTGCCGGCTGGCCGGCTGGGCTGTCGCGGTCGCAGTGGCTGGAGCTGGGCTTCCTCACTCTCTCCAGTGTAGTGTCGGCGCCGGTCAAGGTACGGATTCCGGGAATCTTCGGCACGCTGTCGGTGAGTTTCGTTTTTGTGCTGCTGGGGATCATTGATCTTGGCACGGAGTTGGGCACGGGCCCGGCGGTGCTGATGGGGGCGGCCTCGGCCTTGGCGCAGTGTCTGGTAGGCGCTCGCAAACGGCCGGCGGCGACGCAGGTGGCCTTCAGCGTGGCGGCCGTGGCGATCAGCGCCTGGGCGGGCGTGTGGGTGTTCCGCAACGAGGGGCTGCGCGCCATTGAGGGCAGCACGCCGGTGATGCTCTTCTGGACCACCAGCGTATACTTTTTTATCAACACCGGTTTGATTTCCGGCGCCATCGCCTTAACGTCGGGCAAACCCTGGCGCCAGACCTGGTATGAAAACTTCTTCTGGACGGCGCCCCAGTTCGCGGCCGCCGCCCTGCTGGCCGACGTCTTGCATTTCACCAACAGCCAGTTCGGCTGGCAATACCTGGTGCTGCTGCTGCCCGGGGTCTTCCTGGTCTACCATTCTTACTCGCTGTATATGGGCAAGGTGGAGCGCGAAAAGGCCCAGGTGGAGGCGGCCATGCGGCTCCATCTGCGGACCATTGAAGCGCTGGCGCTGGCCATTGAGGCCAGTGATGAGACGACGCTCTCGCACCTGCGCCGCATGCAGGTTTATTCAGTGGGGATCGCCCGCGAGTTGGAGTTGCCGGAGGAAGAGGTGCAGGCGCTGGAGGCGGCGGCGCTGCTCCACGATGTGGGCAAGCTGGCCGTACCGGACTATATTACGAACAAACCGGGCCGCTTAACCAAGGAAGAGTACGAACGGTTGAAGGTGCATCCGCTGGTGGGCGCTGAAATTCTGGAGGCGGTGGACTTTCCCTATCCCGTGGTGCCGATTGTGCGCGCTCACCATGAGCGGTGGGACGGCTCTGGCTATCCGTACGGGCTGAAGGGGGAGGCGATTCCGCGGGGCGCCCGGATCCTGGCGGTGGTGGACACGCTGGACGCGCTCTCCTCCGAGCGGCGTTACCGGCAGGCCATTGGCGTTGAGGAAGCGCTGCGCGTGGTGGTGTCGGAAAAGGGGAAGAGCTTCGATCCGGCCGTGGTGGATGCGCTCGTCAAGCGCTTCCAGGAGCTCGAGGCCGCCGCGCAGCGCACGCTGGCCAAAGACGAAAAGCTGGCCTCGGCGGGCGCGGCCCGCGGGGCGGACCGGTTTGTGACATCGATCGCCCAGGCGCGGCAGGAGTTTCAGAACCTCCATGAGATGACCCACGAACTGGGCAACTCGCTCAGCATGGAAGATACCTTCGCGCTGCTCACCACGCGGCTGATGGCGCTGGTGCCGCATGAGACGCTGGCCATCTATACGATTGAGGGAACCGAACTGGTCTGCCGCCACGCCGTGGGCCGGCAGTCGGCCGATTTTCGCACGCTGCGGATGCCGCTGGGCGAGGGAGTGTCGGGTTGGGTCGCCCATCGCGGCCGTACGCTCGAAAATGGCGACCCGGTGCGCGAGTTTGTCGCGGGCGGCGGGGTCTCGGCGCTGCGCGGGGATCTGCGTTGCGAACTGCGCTCGGCGCTGGCGGTGCCGCTGGAGGTGCAGGGCAGAGTGATCGGCGCGCTGACGCTCTACCGGTTGGGCGAGAACGCCTTCTCGCACGACGATCTGCGGCTCTTGCTGGCGATCAGCGGCAAGACCGCCTTGACGATTGAGAACGCCCTCAGCTTCCAGCGCGTGGAAAAGAGCGCGGGCACCGATGCGCTGACCGGCCTGCCCAACTCGGCGGCCCTGTTTGACCATCTGGAGCGGGAGATCTCCGGGGCGGCCCGGAGCGGCGCGGGCTTGGGCATTGTGCTGATCGACTTGGATGGCTTTAAGCAAGTGAATGACCGCTTTGGACATCTGGAGGGAAATCGTGTGCTGCAACTGGCGGCCGAAGGCTTTCGCCAGCACTGCCGGGCGTCGGACTTTGTGGCGCGCATGGGCGGCGACGAGTTTGTGGTGGTTCTGCCGGAGATCAGCGAGGCGGCGATGGAAGAGCGGATCGCCGCGTTGCAGCGCGCGGTGGAAGATGCCGGTGAGCAGGTTTGCGGGGAGCGGCTGGTCTCGCTCAGCGCCGGAACAGCCTTCTTCCCCGCGCATGGCACCACGGGAGCGGAGTTGCTGGAAGTGGCCGACAAACGCATGTACGCCGTCAAGCAGGAGCATCACCGCGCCAACCCCCGGCTGGCGCGCAACGATCCGGCCGAAGTGCTCGGCCATCTTTAACGCCTTCCCCGGGCGGAGATCCCCCCCTGGCGCCCGCGCCCGATCTGTGATCTTCTATAAAACATATGCTGCCAATAATGTTTTTGGCGATGGCCGCCGCCGTGGGCGAGCCGGGTTCGGCCCGCGTCGCGGCGATCGATCAGAAGGCGCGGATGTATCCGCCCAAACGCAGCCCTTGGTACGGGACGGCCGAGGCGGCGATGAAGGTGACGCTGTGGAACGGCAATGGCGCCGGCCCGCCGCAGAAGATGAAGGTCGACGCCAATCTCGGGGGCGGCCGCGCCCGCGACTTCTACTGGTTTGAAGCGGGCCAAGTGGCCTACGGAACGCAGTCGCGCTGGGCGGACGGCGAAGCCATCGAGCGGCGTATGACGTTCAAGGCCGGCAAGCTCTCGGCCGTCGAGGAACGGCGCGCCGCCAGCAGCCAGGCGCTGGGACGCATGGCGTTCCACGGTGTGGCGCCCGAAGAAGTGGCGAAGCTGCGCGCCAGCGTAACGTCGCTGTTGCAGGAGTGTCTGAAGGCGCCGGGCCTGCGTGACCGCAAAGCGATGGTGAAGGCCGTGGAAGCGGATCGCGTGGTGCTGGAGACAGCGCCCGGGGTGCAGGCTTGGATTTCGCGGCGCTCCGGCGATAGTGTGGCGCCCGGGCTCGTGGGGCGGCAGGTCACCTACGACTTCACCGCCGTCGACCAGGACGGTATCGAGCAGGATTATCTGAACGGGCTGCAACCGGCGGGGCGGCCGGCCGCCGTAGCAGGGCCGCCGAAGGTGACCTTGGCCAGCGCCAAAGCTCCGGCAATCCCGGCCGTAGCCTCCGCGGCAGCGGCCAGCGAACCGGTGGCGGCGCCGGCGGCCAAGACGGCCGTCAAGAAGAAGTCGACGACCCGCAAAGGGAGCCGCAAGAAGTCGCGTGTCCGCAAGCCAGCAGCACCCGCGCTCGCAAAGTAAGCATCATAGGGTCACTTGGGGGCAACATGCTCCAGTCTGGCTGGCGCGTAGTCAGCAGGCGCTCGCTGTACGTCTTGTCGCTGACCGCGTAGCCCGGCGTCTTTGCAGCACCGGAAACAGCGCGCCTCGGCTCGAGCGAGCGTGTTCGCCCCGCAGGGGCAGCGTTCGGCCTTACGGGGCCTGCCGTTGGGGTTGCCCACTGGCTTAGGGTTGCCGCCTCAGCGCTTGCGGGCGGCCTGGGCGGCGCGGCGTTTCTCGGAGAGGGTCATAGCTTGTGCCATGCCTCGACCAACAGGCGAGGCTAAAGCTTAAACTCGCGCACGATCTCGACGGCGGCCTTCACGTGATCCACCGGCGTCTCCGGCAGAATGCCGTGGCCCAGGTTGAAGATGTGGCCCGGCCGCGAACCCGTACGCTTCAGCAGCTCATGAATGCGCGAGCGCAACTCCGGCAGGGGGGCAAATAGCGCCGCCGGATCCAGGTTGCCCTGGATGGCCGAGCGGTAGGAGATATCCATCCACGCCTGGTCGATGTTGATGCGCCAATCTACGCCGATCACGTCGCCGCCGGCGGCATGCAGTTCCTTAAAGAACGAGCTGCAGCCCGTGCCGAAATGGATGACCGGCACGCCCGAGGAGCGGATCCGTTCGATGAGCGCGCGCGAATACTGCGCGCAGTAGCGGACATAATCATCCGGGCCGAGAATGCCCACCCAGCTATCGAACACCTGGATGGCGCGGGCGCCGTTGGCCACCTGCAGCAAAGCGAAGTTGCCCTGCACGTCCACCAGCTTACCCATCAGGCGGCGCCAGAGCGTCTCGTCGCGGTACATCATCGTCTTGGTGTTGAGGAAGCTGCGCGACGCGCCGCCCTCAATCATGTAGCCCGCCATGGTGAAGGGCGCGCCTACAAAACCGATCACCGGAACGCGGCCGGCCAATTGCCGGGTCACCAACTGGATCGATTCGCCCACGTAGCCCAAATCGTCGGTGCTGGAAATCGACAGCGAATCGACGTCGTTCGACGTGCGCACGGGGTTATCGATATGCGGACCTTCGCCGGCCAGATAGCGCAGCTTCAGGCCCATCACTTCCACCGGCAACAGCAGGTCGGCGAAGATGATGGCGGCGTCCACGTCGAGCACTTCCACCGGTTGCAAGGTGACCTGGGCGGCCAGATCGGGCTTCTTGCAAAGCTCCAGAATAGAGTGCTTGGCGCGCAGCGCCCGGTACTCCTTCATGTAACGCCCGGCCTGCCGCATAAACCATACCGGCCGAACATCGGTCGGCCGGCGGCGGCAAGCATCGAGAAAACGGCTGGTCATTGGAGCCACGCGCATTGTGTGTCCCATCCTTCTCCGGCGCGCCCGCGGCCCAAAGCGGGACAGGCGTATGCGCGGAGTTGCTTCAAACTTGAATCATTCTGCCGGACCCGCTGAAACCAGGCGGCTCCGTTGATGTAAACCGGCTTGGTCCACGCCTCGCTGTCGAGCGCCCGGGGCGCCACCACCGACACCTGCAGCATGCCCTCGGCCGGAAAGCCGGTGCGCGGATCCATAATGTGGCTATACATCCGCCCGCCGGCGACAAAAAACTTTTCGTAGTTGCCCGAAGTCGACATCGACTCGTTTTTCAGATGCAATACTTGCACCGTCTGGCTGCGATCTTTCGGATGAACAATCCGCACTTCCCAGCCCCGCGGCTCATTGGGCGGGGTGCCCAGACCATATACTGTGCTGGTCGCCGCCGAAACAAACGCGCTCTGAATGCCGGACTCGCGCAGGATCGCCACCACGCGGTCCACCGCATAGCCTTTGCCAATCCCGCCCGGATCCAGGTTCAACCCGGGCTGAAGAAACCGCACCGTTCCATCCTGAAGCGCCACATGCCGGGAGCCCACTTGCGCAAGAGCCGTGCGCACTTCCGCGCGATGCGGCAAGCGGCCCGTGCCCTTGTAGAAGCCCCACACTTTCATGAGCGGTCCCACCGTGATGTCAAATGCTCCCTCGCTGCGGCGGCTGTAATCCAGACAGGCCTGCAGCAAACCATACAATTCGCTGGACACCGGCACGGCCCGTTTCCCAGCGTCCCGGTTGATCTCGCTCCATTCGCTGGTGGGCTTGTAGTTCGAAAGAAGCTGGTCGAGGCGTTGAATCTCTTCGAAAGCGCTGTTGACGGCGGCTTCGAGCTTCGTCCGGTCCGGGCCGTAGACGACAATGGAGTAGAGGCCTCCCATGGCTTCCAGATGGGACTCGTAGCGGATAAGTGAATCCGCAGCCGCAAGCGCCTTGTCCGGCGGAGGAGCCGCAAGAGCAAAGAACGCGGCCAATAGAAACCCAGATGAAAGGAAGAGCCGCACTCGTTCCTACTTCTAGAAAGTATCACAGAGTGTTGCGGTTAGGCCGGGTCATGAAGATATTTTTATCTGTGTTTCGCTAAATATTCTCGTCACTCTCCCGCCACCCCCTCTCCCCCTTCATCCACGCAGTTTCTTCGCCGCCAGGTACGGCCGGTACCATATAATGTCCCCCATGACCACAGACGCCGACCGGAGGGACGGCCACGACGCAGTATGCTTCGCGGCCGGTATGCACGGAGCCTACTTCGGCGCCGGCACGATTCACGCCTACCTCGCCGCCGACCGGCAGCCCCCGGTGGTCGTTGCCGGCATCTCCACCGGCGCCCTCACCGCCGCGGCCATGTATAAGGCCTACAGCGAACTCCGCGCCGCGCCCCCCGGCACCACCGAGACTCGCCGCTGGACCTGGTTCCGCGCCTACCTGGAAAAGCTCACCTACGAACCGCTTACCCCCGTTTGGGACTCCATTCCCAACCCTGTCGAATTCTTCGCCGAAACCACCCAGGTCGAAGATCCCTCCTGTCCGCCCGCGCTCAAGAAGGACGAAACCGAGGCCCGCGTTCAGTATCAACGCCTCATCCGGCTGGGCAACTGGGTGAGCGGGCTCCGCGTCACCGTCGGCGACGTGGCCGACCTGCTCGTGCGCTATGTGCGCATGAAGGAGAAATACCAGTTCTGGCCGGGCCAGGCGCTGCTGCTTGCCGGGCGCGCCACCTGGATCGGCTGCCTGGTGATGTGGCAACTCGCCGTCGATCCGCGGATCGCCTGGCGCACCCTGCGTTATGACGAAGCCACCGAAAAGGTGGAGAAACCCTTCGAGCCGACGCCGTTGTTCGGCTGGATCTGGCATGCGGCCGTCGCCTGGCTGGCGCTGGGCGCCGCCGGCCTGGCCGCCGCGCTGCTGCAATCGCTTTGGTATCTGCTGCCCCTGGTGCTGCTGGCCATTCTTCCGGTGCTCCTGGTGCTGTGGAATCCCGAGGCGGTGCTGCATGCGCTGCTCCGTCCCGTCGGCCTCCATCGCGGACTCCTGCATAAATACCCTCTGCGCCGCTGGCTGCTCGATCTGTTTGGCGACCTGGAACTGGAATCTCCCGAAGCGGGCAAGGCGCCCTTTCACTTACTGCTGGTGGCCACCCCGCTCAACAAGATCGGCGATCTGCCCAGCCGTCAACTCTGGGCCGAGACTGACGAACACGTCAAGCTGCGCCACGCTCTGGCCGCCGCGCTGTCGGTGCCCGGTCTCTTTCCGGCCGAAACCGTGCCCGCCAAGGCCGAACACGATGGGCCGCGCGCCTCCCACTGGCTGGAGCGCAAGTACTCGGAAAGTCCAGATCTGAAGGAGGTGGTGCTGGTGGATGGCTCGGTGATGCGCAATAACCCGCTGCCCGCCTTCTTTAACTGGGTGAAGCGCAACTGGATGCGCGGCCGCTACGACTCGTCCATCTCCAAGCTCTTCTTCCATGCGGGCCAGCCCGGCGCGGCGTTGCGCGTGGTCTACTCGGTTCCGATTGAGCCGCTTTCCCGCGAGAACGAGATCAAACGCGAATCGATCAACATTGTGGAGAACGGCTTTATCAGCATGGGTCTCCAGCGCAGGCGCGACACGGAGATGGAGAGCCTGCAGACACGCTTCATCAGCAGCCTGGAGGCGGAGATCCAGCGCAAGGACGACACGCGGCAGCAGCGCCGCACGGGCAAAGTCACCTTTCCCATCCTGCCGCTGCCCATCTCGCCGGAAGCAGAACTCACGTTTAAGAATCCGCTGAACCCCAGCCGCGACGAAGGTTTGCGGCAAGTGGCGCAGGGCTGCCGCCGTACGCTCGAGTCGATCTACCGCCAGACGCTGCTCACCCAAGCGGGCGAAGGCGACAAGATCGATTGCCATGTGCTGTTGCAGCAGTTGGCGCCCGGCCGCGGCGAGCACGTGCGGCAGTCGGCGCCCGGCCTGGGCGAAGTGTGCGCGCAGTGCACGATGAAACTCTCGGTCCGCGCCGAAGAGACATCGAAGGTGACCAAGAGCGTGGGCTCCTACGGGCTGCGGCCCGATACGGCGTTACACGAGCGGTTTCCCGCGTTGGTGGGCAATCGCAGCCGCGTGGTCTTTCTCGCCAATGGCGGCGTCTTTCGCGGCTCGTTCCATATTGGCGTGGCCGCGGCGATGCGGCTGGCCGGCGTGCAGCCCGACCTGGTGGTGGGCTCCTCGGTGGGCGCCATCATTGGCGCCTCCGTGTGCGCCCTCACCGCGATTGAGGACGAGGCCAAGGCGCGCGAATATCTAGGCCAACTTGCGCAGGTCTTCCTAGAGTGCGACAAGAAGGTGGCTCTTACCCGGACGCTGAAGAGCGCCACGCGCCTGCTGGGCGTGCTGGGCCGCTCCATCCGGGTATCGCCCCGCCAGTTGCGGCGCCTGGTGAGCGAGGGCAGCGACGGCGACTCCGGCTACGCCATCGCCGGCGCGCCGCCGGTTTTGATTGACGCCATTGCCAATCTCTTCCTCCTGCCGCACCGCCGTACGCAGGTGATCGCCGCAAAGTTCGTTTCCGGCCACATCACCGAAGCGGCGCAGCTATTTTGGAAGGCCGTGCAAGGCGACACCCTGCGTCGCCTGGCGATTGAGGATTGCGTGATGGGCGCCGAGTTGCTGACCCAGCAAGCCAGCCAATTGCTGTTTCCCCCGGCGGCGGGCGCGCGGCCTTTTGACGTGCAGCCCTATGACAAGACTGCCTTTTTCGCCACGGCCACGGTTCTCAGCCGCCGCGCGACGGTGCTGCTGGGCCGCGACTTTCCCGAGGAAGTTCCCGCGCCCGACCAATACAACTTTCTGGAGTCCTGCCTGTCGTCGTCGGCCTTTCCGGTGGTGTTTGCGCCCCGTTCGACCTCCGACTTGCTGCCGGGCCGCGGACGGACGGACGCCTTGCTCTGCGACGGCGGCATCTTTGACAACCTGCCCTTTTTCCCCGCCCTCCGCGTGCTGAGTGACGTGCAGTGCAGTTACGGCCAGGGCATGACGCCCGAAGAGTCACTCGCCTATTTGCGCCAGCGCCAGAAGTTTCCCGCCCTGGTGATCGCCGCCGGGCTGGACTCGCCGGCTTCCGAAGGCAACGTCTCGGCCCTGGTGGATATTTATCAGCTTTCCACCGCCCTGGGGAACAACCTCAAGATCCAGTCGTTCCGCAATACCTCCGAGATGGTCTACAACATGACCGACGAACTGGCCAAGGCCTACGAGCAAAGCCCCGGTGAATGGAACTCCGCCTTCGCCGATAGCATTGTTTCTTCGGCCGTGCTCGACATCCTGCCCCGCGACCCGGATCATCTGAATGGCACCTTCGCTTTCTGCCGCGCCACCGGACTCAATCACCAGAAAATGCGCCTCTCGATGGCCCATGGCTGCTTTCAGACTCTGGAGGCCTTTGCCCGGACGCCGGTGAGGGTGGCCATTCAACAGGCCATGCAAGCCTGCCGCCAGGAAGAGCGCGTCGCTCCGGTGGAGGCGCTGATACCCCGGCAGCGCGACGGCGGCGGCCGCTGTCCTTACTTCAAGGTCGCCGGTGAACGCGTGCAGTGTCCGTTTGCGGGCAATCCGAACGAGTCAGTAAGCGGCATTTACGAGGCCTGCATCGCCGACGACGCACACGAAAAGTCAGTGCCGAACCGGCCCACCGGCGCCGCCACTACTCCTGCTTGAAATAGTCGGCGTAGACCGGAACGGGATCCTCGGCAAACCGGCCGTGATCGTTCGTCTCCACCACCCACTGGTCGATTAGCTTCCGCATCGCCAGCAGACGCTCGCGCTGTTCCGGCCGCGTGGCGAGGTTGTTCACCTCGTGCGGATCGGCCTGCAGGTCATAGAGTTCCTCCACCGGCTTACCCTCGGCGGCAAAGAGCGCTTGCACCGGCGTGAGCTTGCCTTCGCGGGCGAGCTGCTTCACCAGATTCCACGTTGGGTACTCCTTCTCCTTGTACGGGTTGCGCTGCATGTAGGGCACACCAGGCATGAAGTTGCGGATGTACTTATAGCGTTCGTCAAGTACGCACCGCAGACGCTCAATGGCGATGTCGCAACGGTCGCGGGCGGCGTAGATGTGCGTGCGGGCAGGCGTGGCGGCGCCGAGCAGATCGCGGCCGTGGAGCGTGGCGGGCACTGCCAGGCCGGCGGCGGCCAGCGTGGCGGCCGTGACATCCAGCAGATTCACCAGGTCGCGGCGGACGGTGCCGGGCGCGATGCGGCCCGCCCAGCGCGCGAGCAGCGGCACGCGGATGCCGCCTTCGTAGAGAAACTGTTTGCCGCGAAAGGTGCAACTGCCGTTGTCGCCGAAGAAGAAGACCAGCGTGTTGCCGGCGATGCCCTCGTCGTCCAGGCGCTTCAAGATCTGGCCAAAGTATTGGTCGGCAAGCTCGATCGCTTCCAGGTAATTGGCGTATTCGTCCCGGGCGATGGGATGGTCGGGCCAATAGGGCGGCAACTGGAGCTTGGCCTGATCGATGCGCGGCATGGTCTTACGAGCCAGGGGCCAGCCGCCGCCTTTGTGGCTCTCCTGGATGCTGAGATGCGCGAAGAAGGGCTGCCCGGGCTTGCGCTGGTTCCAATCGTAGCCGTCGAACGCGTCCGGCGCCAGGAAGTTGAAATCGGTCTTGCCGGAGCCGGCCGCGCCGGACATCCCTTTTTTCTTTGGCCCGGCCGAGGCGAGCACGTTGAAATAGCCGGCCTCGCGCAGACGATGCGTAATCAGCCGAACGCCCTCCGGCAACGGCTTCTTGAAGACCGTGCGGTGGTTGTGCGCGCCAAAGGAAGTCTGGTACTGCCCGGTGATCAACGCGGAACGCGAGGCCGAGCAGACCGGCGCCGTACAGTAGGCACGCTCAAACCGGGCGCCCTGGGAAGCAAAGCGGTCCAGATGCGGCGTCTGGATCAGCGGCTCGCCATAGCAGCCCAGTTGCGGGCTGATGTCCTCAGAAAGCACCCAGAGGATGTTCGGCAGAGGCGACGCGGCGCGTTGGGCCAGCAGCGCGGGGGCCAGAGCAAGCGTGGCGCGGCGCGACAGATTCGGCATCGCCCGATTCTATCGCTGTCGCCGCCGGTTAGAAGTTCAGCCGGAGCATGAACTGCAGTTGCCGCGAAGTGCCGGTGCCCGTGGCTCCGTCGTTGGCCGTCTGCAGGATCTGGCCAAAGGTGGAGTTCTGCCGGGCGGCCACCGGGTTGCCGTATTGCGCGCGGTTGAAGAGATTGAACATCTCGGCGCGGAAGTCAAAGTTGAAGCGTTCGTTCAGGCGGAACTTCTTGGCCAGGGCGAGGTCCTGCTGCCAGAGGCCAGGACCGCGGAAGCGGTTGCGCCCGGCGTTACCGTAGGTGCCGGCGGCGGGCAGCGCGAAGGCGGCGGGGTTGAGCCAGCCGTTCGGCCCGGGATTGGCGAGATAAACGGGACCGCCGATAAAGTCGGCGCGTTGATTCTGCGTCTGGCCCGAAGGCACCGTGGCAGCCGTGCGGGCAATGGTCACCGAAAAGGGCGTGCCGGTACGCGCCGTAAAGACGCCGCTCAGATCCCAGCCGCCGAACCAGCGGTCGCGCGCGAAGGGAAGTTGATAGACGCTGTTGGCGGTGAAGGTTTGGCGGATGTCGTAGTCGGCGTCGCCACGGTCGCAGGCGCGGCAGGTGATGTCCTGGATCTGACCACCTTCGCCCGAGCCGGCGTTGTCCGAGATGGCGTGTCCCCACATGTACTGCGCCTGGAAGAGGAAGCCCTTCGAGAACGAACGCGTGAGCGACGATTGCAGCCCGTTAAAGCTGGTGTTGCCGTCAAAGCGCTTCTCGTCGATCTGGCCGAAGGCTGCCAGCGGACGGCGGCGCGTCACCGGGTCGAGCGTGTTGACGTAAGTGCGGGTCAGTTGATTGCGGCCGACGTTGCCGACATAGGCCACCTGCGCCACCATGCTGCCGGGAAGCTCGCGCTGGATGGACAGCGTCCACATGTGGGACTCGGGTTCCTTCCGATCACGTTGTACCGAACGCGGCGTCTGCCCCTGCGAGCGCAATTGCGCCAGGAAGGGCGTGGGCGGATAGCTGAGCGTGGGCGCATCGGCGATACTGAGCGAGAGATTCTCGGGCAGGCTGTCGATCGCGGCGGTAACGTCGTCGTTCTGCCCGGGGCCGAAATAGCGACCATAACCGGTGCGGATCACCGTCTTGCCGCCCAGCGCCTTCGGCGTCCAGGCGAGCGAAAGGCGGGGCGCGAGGTTGTCGTTATCGGGGAAGAACCACGGCGTACCGCTCGGGCAGAAGCCCTGGCAGCGGAACAAGTCGAAGACGCGGCCGCGGCCGGCCACGTCCTTGGAAACGGTGTACTGTTCGTACCGCAGCCCTAGGTTCAAGGTGAGCTCGGGGCTGAAGCGGATTTCATCCTGCACGTAGACCGAGTGGAAGGTGCGGCGGACGCCCACCGTGTCCAGCCGGCTGCCGATGGACACCGTGTTCAGCCGGTTGGCCAGAAAGTCGTTGAGGTTGGCGAAGTTCACCGAGGTGGCCGGGCCATTGCCGACATTGAGATGAATCCGGCGGATTTCGCCGCCCAGCTTGATGGTGTGGCGGCCGCGAATCCAGGAGAGGTTGTCGACAATCGAGTAGGTGCTGGGCTTCTCGATGATGTAGGTGGTGGGCTGCGTGGAGGTAAAGCCTGGGATGGCCACGCCCTCGGGAATCCGGCCGACGTCGAAGCGGGTGAGCGCCGAACGGTTAAAGCCGAGCTTCACCTCGTTCACCATCGCCGGCGACCAGATCTGCTGCCACTGCGTGGTGACGTTGGTGGGACGGATGTACGAATCGCGCGTTTCGAGCAAGCCGTTGCGGATCACACTGATCAGCGCATCGCTCATGGCGAAACGGAAGAAGAGGCTGTGCTTTTCGTTGACCCGGTGGTCGATGCGGCCCATGCCGCTATGCTCGTCGCGGCGCTCCGGCGTTTGGGCGATCAGGCGCTCGACATTGGCGTTGGCGCCCGGGGCGTTGCCCACCGGATAGAGATTGATCAGGCTCTGGAGCGCGGCCGGCGTCTGGCGGCGGAAGGCGGCCGAGGGAACCAGGCCGTCGGCGCGCGAGACCGTCAGACGCTGGGCCAGGCCTTCGTAGTTGGCAAAGAAGAAGGTCTTGTTCTTGACGATCGGCCCGCCGAGGTTGGCGCCGAACTGATTCAGCCGGAAAGGCGCGGGGTCCGTGCCGTCAAACGGCCGGCGGGCGTCGAGCGCGGAGTTGCGAAAGAACTCAAACAGCGAGCCATGGTAGTCGTTGGTGCCGGTCTTGGAGACGAGGTTCACCTGCGCGCCGCCGCCCACGCCGCCTTCGGCGGTGAAGGGCAGGGAATTGACCCGGAACTCGGCAATGGAGTCCATCGAGATCACCAGGGCGCATGTTGCCTTCCTGCCGCGGATCTTTGATGCCGGTGGCGTCCACGCCGTCGAAGGTCCAATTGTTGTCGTCGCGCGGACGGCCAAAAAAGCGGATCGTATTGTGGTTGCCTTCGCCGACATTCACGGCGCCCGGCGCCAGCATCATCAGGGCGGCCCAATGGCGGCCATTGAGCGGGACGTTCTTGATCTGCTGTTCCCCGATCACAGCGCCGATCTCGGCGTTCTTCTGTTCCAGCGGAGTGACGTCGGCGCTCACCTCCACCGCCGTGGCCACCGCGCCGACATTGAGCTCGGCGTCGAGCGTGCGCGTTTGGCCGACGGTGAGCACCACGTTCTCGATCTTGGCGGAGTTGAACCCGGCCTTTTCGATGGTGACCGTGAAGGTTCCCACCGGAAGACCCGGCAGTTGATAAGCACCAGAAGCGGAGGTACCGTTTCCCGGCGGAAGCCGGTGGCGCTGGAGGCCACCGTCACCTTCGCCGCGTCGAGCATCGCGCCGGATGGATCGGAGATGGTGCCCGTGAGCGTGGCGCGGTCCACCTGCGCGAAGCCAACCGTCGCCCAGGCGAGCGCCAGGAGAAGCCCCTTAGAAGTTAGATTCATGTCTAGATACAGATTCGCAGGCCGGAACTACATAGCTGTTACTGTAGGATGTCGAACAAGTTACAAATGGCGTTTTCAGGGGGTTTGAAGACCCGCGCCGGCGGCCCACCAGCGAAAACCGCCCCGCCGCCGCCCTCTCTCGGCCGCCGGGAAATTCTACGATAGAACTAATGCTCCGCCGCTCGCTCCTCCTGTCGTTGGCGTTTCAGGACGACGTCCTGTTCAAAGCCGGCACCGCCCAGGTCCGCGTCGACGCTCAGGTCACCAGCGGAGGCAGAGCCGTGCTCGGCCTGACGCGCGAAGATTTCCTGGTGCTCGACGAACGCGAACGCCTCACGCCGGAGTACTGCGGCCAGGACGACGAGCCGCTCTCCGTCCTGCTGCTGCTTGACGTGTCGGGCAGTATGAAGCGCTACGTCCAGCAGATGAGCAAGGTGGCGCAGCAGGCGCTCTCCGTGCTGACGCCCAATGATCGCGCCGGTGTCATGATCTTCTCCAAGGACACCCAGCTCACCCTGCCCCTCACCACCAGCCTGAAGGAGGCGGCGCGGGAAATCGATCTTTCGGTCACCGAGCACAAGCTGCCCTCCGGCACCGCCATCAATGCCTCCCTGCTGGATGCGGCGGCGGCTCTGCGGAAGGATCGCGACGAGCAGAAGAAGCCTGGCCGCTATGCGATTCTCATCCTCACCGACAATGGCAGCTTGAACTACCGCGTGCCCGACGAACAGGTGCTGCGCGCCCTGTTTCAAGCCGACACCGTGCTGAACGCCATTGTGGTGGGCAAGGACCGCGGCCGCAAGACGCGCACCAGCAGCAACGAAGACTTCACCTATCCGGACGTCTACAAACTGGCCGAAGACTCAGGCGGGGAGGCCGTGGGCGTGGAGCGCGCCGATCAGGCCTTTGCCGAAATGATGCGCGCCATCCGGCAGCGCTATGCGTTGGCCTATCGCCTGCCGGAGTCGGCCAAGGCGGGCACGTTTCGCAAGCTTCGCGTCGAACTCAGCGGCGCGGCGCGGAAGAAACATCCGAAGGCCGCCATTCGCGCCCGGGCCGGTTACTACGTGCCATAGCGGTTCACGCCGTAGCTGTCATAAAGTAGCCAGATGAACCGCCGTCACTTTCTTGCCTGCGCCGCGGCCGGCGCCGCCACCAGCCTCCCGGCGCAACCGCCGCCGCCGGTCTCGCCCGTGCCCACGCCCCGCGACTGGACCAATCAGCACCCCGTCCAATACCCCGACCCCGACATCGTCGCGCTCGACAATCGCTTCCGCCGCTACATGATTGGACCGTCATCCAGCGCCTGCACACCGGCACGCTCTGGGCCGAAGGCCCGGCCTGGAACGGCGTCGGCAAATACCTGGTCTGGAGCGACATTCCCAACAACGTGCAAATGCGCTGGATCGCCGACGACCATCGCGTCACCACGTTTCGCAATCCGGCCGGCTACAGCAATGGCAACACCTTCGATTACGAGGGCCGCCAGCTCTCCTGCGAACACGGCGCCGGCGCGTTGTTCGCTATGAACCGGACGGCACCGTCACGGTGATCGCCGAAAAGTTCGAAGGCAAGCGCCTCAACTCGCCCAACGACCTCGTGGTACACCCCGACGGCTCCATCTGGTTCACCGATCCGCCCTACGGCATCAACGGCAATTACGAGGGCTTCAGGCCGACAAAGAAGTGAAGGAGGCCCGTCTATCGCGTGGACGGCAAGTCCCTGGCCATCGCGAAACTCACCGAGGAGGTGAGCGGTCCCAACGGCCTCTGCTTCTCGCCGGATTACAAGCGGCTCTATGTCGCCGACACCGGTGCCCAGGGCCGCGACATGAAGACGTGGGAGATCGACGGTACCCGCCTGTGCGCGGGCGCCAGTTCGCCAAGCTCGAGATCCCCGGCACCAACACCGCCACGGCCGCCGACGGCATTCGCTGCGATGCGGACGGGAACAATCTGGGCCGGCGCCCGGCCCGGCGTGCAGATCCTGACGCCTGGCGGTGAGCGGATCGGCATGATCCGGCTGCCGGGAAAATTGCGCCAATGTCTGCTTTGGCGGTCCGCGGCGAAACCCGGTTGTTTATGACGGCCAGCCAGTCCCTCTACGCGCGGTCTACGTGCAGACGGTGGGAGCGCACATTTGCTGACGGCTTTGCCGATTCGCTGCAACTCCGTTTGCGGTACTTCCAGCCTAGGGCAGCCAAAGCGAGCGGAAGGGGTCGCCCAGGTAGCGGGTTCCGGCACAAAGACCCAAGTGGCCGAGGTCAAGTTCATGTTGTTGCCGTACTTCACGAAGTTCATGTGCACGATACCGCTTCCCACCACAGGGGTGAGGGCCAGCACTTCGGTGTATTGCCCTGCACCCAACGGATGATGGCCTGGAGATTGCCGGTCATCGTGAAGGTTGTGGTTTGTTGAGACGCTCCGGTGACCGTGAAAGGCGCTGCGATGAGTTGTAGTTCGACCAGATCCCAAAGACGCCGGGCGCCTGCTCACTGGTCAGGTGGGCGGTCTGCGGGACGGAGCCAACCGTAACGGTGGCGATCTGGTAGTCGAAGAAGTTTTTGAGGGTCATGACCTGAGACGTTGAGCCGACCGGACAGGGGGCGCAGGCGCCGCTGATACTTACCGGCGAACCGTTCTCAATCCGGAAGCCGCCATCGGTCGAAGAGATGTCCGTGACGGCCCCAGGTACGGACACGCCGGTGGAGACAACCGTCCCCGAGTCGATGGGTGCGCCGTTGAGAAAGGGAACGGCGGCAAGCAGAACGAGCCATGGTTTTCTCATGCCACGGATAGCGAGGATTGGTCCGGAAAGGGGTCACGTCCACAGGGAAATGCGGGGAACCGCGTCTTTCTGGGTAATAGCGCGGCGGACTCGTCCGCCGCCATTTCCAAGGAGGACAACACATGAAAGAAGGAACGCAACAACAGCGCTCGGCCGAAGCGGTGGAGCGGGAGAACGGCATCCGGGCGATGCTCGCCGCCGAAGGCATCGAGTCGCTGGACGCGCTCGTCGAGCGGCTGGGCGCCCATCCGGGTCTGGCCGAACGGGAGGGACAGCTTGCTCGCCCTCAACGGCGAGCGCAAGCTCACCGGCAAGCTGAAACCGCACAAAGTTCCCACGGTGCCGCTGCTCGTCAACGGCGTGTCGCGCGAACCGGAATCGATCGCGAGCACAACGGCAAGCCGCTTTACTCCACGCCCGGCGTCACCTCGCAGGGCAAGGCGGTGCTCCACAGCTTCACCCGCATCGAGGAACTGCAGGAGTTCCTCTCCACCCCGCTGCCCAATGTCGCCCTGGAGCACGATCTCGGGACCACCAATCCCGAATTCGCTCCCCGTGGTGGCATCCTACTTCGAACACGACGACAACCAGGGCGACCGGCTGCAAAACAATCCCGGCCGCGCCTGGCGCAACCTGGTCCGCGTGGGCCGCGGCATCCTCGGTCTGGGTGACTGGAATGACATTATCTCCTCCTCGTGGACTGGTGCCGTTGGGACATCAGCCTCTACGAGCATGTGGACTATCTGGGCTCGAGCCTCCACCTGCGGGCGGGCCGCACCTATCATCACCTGAGCCAGTTCGGCTGGAACGACCGGGCGTCGTCGACGGTGAATTGGGGCCGGCGGTTTTAGGGAAGGGGAGGGCTCTGCCCTCCCGTCCTTCGTGTCGCAGAGCCGGTCCAAGTCGTCGCTCAACGCTCAAGCATTTCCCCGCCAGGGGCGTTGAAAGAAGAGCTTGCAACGGCGGCTCTGGTGTGTGGCATATGAGCCGGTAAATTGGACCCGGCTGATGTACTAAGGCGCGCCTGCGGGATGAGATGTCGACGGGCTCGCGCTTTCGCGAGGGCAAAGAGCTTCTCTAGCTCCATGTAGTGATCAAGTTCGGCGGCCTCATCGCTCGTGATGGTCTCGGCTTTGAGCTTCTCTAACAAATGAGCGACGCGGCGTTGGGTGGTCTCGGACGGACGAAAGTCTACTATTTGCTTTGGGGTGCAACCGGTGGCGATGAAGTCGATCAACTCCATATAAGCGGCTTGTTCCATGGTCTCGACATTTGCACCAGCATCTACTCCAGAATTAAATTATAAATCCGATCCAAATCCTCCTGGGAATAATACTCTATCTGGATATGCCCGCGCTTCTCGGAGGTCGGCACAATCGCCACCTTCGTCCCGAGATAGTTCCGGAGTTCATCCTGCGCCGCCTTCACATTCGGGTCTAGCTTTTCCTCTTCTTTTGGCGCTTTTTCGGGCGGCGGTTCCAGGAGATTTTGCACCATCTTTTCGGTGGCGCGGACCGACATTCCGAGCTGCATCACCTTCCTAGCCGTGTCGATCTGTTGCTGGGCAAAGGTCAACGAAAGCAGCGCCTTGCGTGGCCCATGGTGAGCTGCCGCCCGCCACCGCCCCTTGGAGTTCACTGGGCAGCTTGAGCAGCCGGATGGAAGTTGGTGATGCGGTCGCCGGGTCCTTGCCGGTGCGGCGGCCCAGCTCTTCATGCGAGATCTCCAGTTCCTTGGTCAGCCGGTCAAAGGCCGTGGCGGTCTCGATCGGGTTCAGATCCTCGCGCTGGATGTTCTCAATCAGGGCCAGCCTCCAGGAGCTTGTCGTCGGCCACATCCTGCACCACCACGGGAATCTCCGTCAGCTCCGCCACCTGGCTGGCGCGCCAGCGGCGCTCGCCGGCCACGATCTCAAAGCGGCCATCATGGGGCACCGGGCGCCGGCGGACGATGATGGGCTGCACCAGGCCGTTAGCCTTGATGGAGGCGGCTAGCTCCTGCAGCGCCTGCTCGTTGAAGACCTGGCGCGGCTGGTTGGGATTCGGGTCCACCAGGCGGATGGGCAGATACATCAAGCCATTCGGCGTGGGAGCGAGGCCGCAGGCGCCCCGGTGATCGGCGTGGGCTGAGTGGAGCGGGGGAGCAGGGATTCCAGTCCGCGGCCCAGGCCGCGCATACGATCAGTTGACATTGGTCATCACCTCCTTAGCGAGCTTGATATAGGATTCGGCGCCCTTCGACGTCACGTCGTAGGCGAGGATCGGCTTGCCATGGCTTGGGGCTTCGGCCAGGGCGGATAGAGCGGGGAATCACGGTCTGAAAGACGCGGTCGGCGAAGTGCTGCTTCAGTTCGTTGGCAACGTTCTTAGTCAGAATCGTGCGGTCGTCGAACATGGTGAGCAGGATGCCTTCCACCTTCAGCGTATGGCCGAACGACTGTCTCACCCGCTCGATGGTGTCCATCAGTTGCGAAATACCCTCCAGCGCAAAGAACTCGCACTGGATGGGGATCAGCACAGAGTCGCAGGCCATCAGGGCATTCAGCGTGAGGAGATCGAGCGCCGGGCGGGCAGTCGATCAGGATGAAGTTGAATTGGTCGCGCAGAGGATTCAGGGCGCGGCGCAGGCGGAACTCGCGGCCTTCCGCATCGACGAGTTCGATATTGGCGGCCACCAGGTTCTGATCGGTGGGCAGGATATGCAGCCCGTGGAACTCGGTCGGCCGGGTCATGTCGGAGGTGGCGAGCGTTCCCAGTAGGGCGTCGTAGGTGGTGTAGTCGAGATTGCGCTTATCGACCCCGACGCCCGTGGTGGAGTTTCCCTGGGGATCGGCGTCCACAAGCAGCACGCGCATGTCGTTGGAAGCGAGGGATGCAGCGAGATTAATGGCGGTAGTTGTTTTGCCAACGCCACCTTTTTGGTTAGCGATAGCGATGATGCGAGCCATGTCGCTAGGTTATCACGCGGAGGTTCCACGTGGAACGAGCCGAAGGTTGGTTCGTTCGAAGCGTCAGTAGTACAGCCGGGTGATAAGCGCTCTACGGAACCAGACCGCGGTAAGCAGGAAGAACGCGAGCACCCCCAGAACGAACGCCACGATATCAGCCAGGAAGCCCGAGGTTCGCTTGATGCGCGGGTGGGAGGTGCGCGATCCCGTAACCAGCAAGCCCCATCAGCAGCAACCGCGTGATGATGGAGGCAAATACGCTACCCGGCGACCACCAATGCACCAGGGCAATTCCGCCAAGGAAGAAGCCAGGGTGGAGACGCGGGAAACGATTCGCCAGAACGGTGCTCTCCGTGCCTGGCGTGACTCCTGCTCCAGTTGGCCTCTATCCCTCAACAGGTAATGGCCGCCTCCAATCGACTTGCCCCCACGCTGCTGATCACCATGTAGTGGTACATGAAGAGGCCGGAAGAGGCCCGTACGGCCTTCGCGGAATATGAACGGCGTCTTTGGGGATCGGGAAGCGCCTTGAACCCCGCGGGGGCAGACCGGTGATTGTCTCTGTAGAGTTGCTAGCCGTGGGGCGAAACATCGGTTTACCGTTGCGGTCGTAATCGAGGTCGGCACCGCTCGTCTCGGTCCGAGTGATACTCAGGGAAGTGTTTGCCCCCGGGGCTATCCACGTGAGCGTGAAGAAGTTCCGATCATCGGGGCAGATCTCGGCCTTCAGATCGATTCTTGGCTTCTCCTCTTCCGGAGAGCGCCCGCCACTTCAGCCCAACGGACCGAGCAGCGAGGTTGATCAGGGCACGGCGAAGCCGTTCCCCAGCAGAGAATGACAACGATCGTCCAGAAGACGATTACCGTGAGAGTAGAGGATAGTAAGTGATCAGAACAACTATACACCATAGGCGCGATATGTTCGCAGTCGCTTCGCCTCGATGGTTCCACGTGGAACACCCGGCCCGGATGATTTCCGGATCACCTGCCCTCGGCGAGCTTTCTCACCGCGACTGTTCCACGTGGAAACAGCCCACCGGGTAAGATAAAGGCGATGCACTCCGATACCAAAGCAGTCCACGCCGGCCGCCCCGTCGACCCCGCCACCGCCGCCCTCACCGCACCCATCCACCTCAGCACTACCTTCGAACGCACCGCCGACGCCCGCTATCCCCTCGGCTACGAATACGCCCGCGAACACAACCCGAATCGCCATGCCCTCGAAACCTGTCTGGCCAACTCGAAAATGGCACCAAAGCGCTCTGCTTCGCCAGCGGCATGGCCGTCTGCAATGCCGTGCTCCAATCCCTGGAGCCCGGTGATCACATCATCCTCGCCGACGACACGTATTTGGGGACTCCGCAAACTCGCCACTCTCCACCGCCATCTCCGCTTCACCCTGGTCGATCTCACCAACCCAGAAGCCTTCGAAGCCGCCGTCACGCCGCAAACGCGCCTCATCTGGCCGAGTCTCCCAGCAATCCTTGATGAAGGTCACCAACCTCCCCGCCATCGCCGCGCTCGCCCGCGCCCGCAACATCATGACCGTGTGCGACTCCACCTTCGCCACCCCCATCTACCAACGCCCCCTCGAAAGCGAAATCGACCTCGTGATGCACTCCACCACCAAATACATCGGTGGCCACAGCGATCTCACCCGGCGGAGCCCTCATCACCCGCCACGATAGCTATCTCTTCGAACGCTGCCGGGAACTCCAGACCTACGGCGGCGCCGTACCCTCGCCCTTCGACTGCTGGCTCGCCCTCCGTGGCGTCTCCACTCTGCCCGTCCGCATGCCGCCATCACCGCCTCCGCCCAGGCCGTCGTAGAGTTCCTGCGCAGTCATCCCCGCGTGGAAAAGGTCAATTATCCCGGCACCAGCGGAATGCTCAGCTTTCTCGTTCAGGGCGGCAAGGCTGAAGCGCTCGCGGTTGCGGCCAAGGTCAGTATCTTCACCCGCGCCACTTCGCTGGGCGGCACCCATAGCCTGATCGAGCACCGGGCTTCCATTGAGGGCAAAGACACCAAGACCCCGCAGAATCTCCTCCGCGTGAGCATAGGCTTGGAGCATGTCGACGATCTGTTGGCCGACCTCGCCGCCGCCCTCGGGTAAAGGCTAGTGCGTCATCGCGTAGACGACGTAGTTGATCCGATTCGCATCCCGAGGGCCGAAAACTTCTCCGGGTACCGCGGCTCATCGGCTAACTGCCAGGAGTCCCCGAGATCCGAGTTGAACGCCATGGCCACCACCAGCCGCCCCCTCCGGTCCGAATACCTCGCCACTTGGCCACCGAACATCGGCCCGGTAAGGATGCCCATCCCGCATCAGGCTTCGAAAGTTCCCAACTTGGTAAAGATCCTTCAGGTCGTACACGGCGTGGAACACGGCATCCTCGGGGCGCCAGGTCCTCTACCGTGTGACCAGGTAGAATCCGGTCCATCCCCGCCGAGAAGCTTTCCCACTCCTGCGTCCCAAAGAAGCTATCGCAAACCAGAAAGCCACCCCGCTCCAGGTACTCCGTAATCTTCCGCGCCTGCTCATCCGACAGGTTCCAACTGCTCGGCATCCCCACATGCAGATACGGCCAGTGGAAGATATCCTCCCCGTCGTCCGGGTTCACGGGCTGCTCCACCGAGCGGACGTCCACCCGGGTGAGCCGCCGCAGGATCTGCGCAAACGTCCGGTCGCCTTTCGGATAATCCACCGTCCAATTGGTTCCGCCGTTCGTCCAGTTGCCACCCCCGCCAAAGCCACCGCGTCCACCACGGCCGCCCGCTCGCGATGGATACATCAGCCGGCCCAACACAACTCCGCCTTCACCTGATAATCCGGTGGCAACGGCACTTCCGTCGCCGCACCCTCCATCGCTGGATATTGCCGGAACGGCCGCTGCGCCAACAGCAGACCCAGCGAGATAACGGCCAAACCGAGCCAACGGAGCTTCATATAAGGCAAGAGGACGGAGAGAGGACGCCCCGCGCGCAGGCGCCGTTACCACTCTAGATCGGTTCAACCATCGAGCTACGGCGTCCGCCTTAGCCTTTTGGTTTAGCCGAAACAGCCAAATCGTTATGCTGGTCCGCCGCTCCCCGTCGATCCAAATTCCACATTCTGTTTATTATCAACACTTACAGGCGCTGCCGCCCTAAGCGAAAGGCCGTAGAACTTTGGTACGCCACATGCTTTAAGAAGGGCATCTCCCGAAACGGAGAAAACGAAAGGGGAATGGAAAATGAAAGTTCGCACCAACACCAACGCTGGCCTCGCCCTCTGGGGTGACTAGTTCCCAGCCGACGCGCAAGCGCAAAGTTCTTCCAGAAAGTTTCAGAGGAAAGGAGATCGCCATGAAAGTTCGTACCAACACCAACGCTGGCCTCGCCCTCTGGGGTGACTAGTTTCCATACTGCGCACCAAGCGCAAGTTCTTAGAAAGAAGTTCAGAGGAAAGGAGATCGCC
Source organism: Ottelia alismoides (assembly GCA_037367405.1). Lineage (NCBI taxonomy): Eukaryota > Viridiplantae > Streptophyta > Magnoliopsida > Alismatales > Hydrocharitaceae > Ottelia > Ottelia alismoides. The sequence goes on along the minus strand of JAZKJV010010957.1, from coordinate 3,629 downwards.
ATGAAAGTTCGTACCAACACCAAACGCTGGCCTCGCCCTCTGGGGTAGCTAGTCAGCCGCCCCGGCTCTCCCGGGACGACTTGAAAGATTGACAGATGAAGACCAGACCCATCGCACCCGTAGAGAAATCCGCCCGAGCGATTGTTGTCTCGAGTTGCAAACAGATCCAAAAAACAAACCGCGCGCTTCGGCTTAGTCGCCCAGCGCGCGGTTTCACGTTTACCTGGCCCCCCGCCCGCCGGGTTGTGATCAACTGTAAGGCATGATGCGACTCCCGCTAGCGCTCACCCTTCACCCTTGCGCTGGCTGCCCAGGATTTGGAAAAGCGTCCAACCCATCCTCGCGCGGCGCTGCCAAGGGCTTGCCACCAAGGCCCGGCTGCGGCCGCCAACCTCTCCCTCACCGATCCCGCCATTGCCCAACGCTCCGCCGCCGCATTCTCGACGCCGTTGCATCCGGCCCGGATGCCCAAGGCTGGCGCGGCCCTGCCCACTGCCGAAGTGCAGGCCATCCGCGCTGGGCCACTGCTGAAACCTGGTGGTCTCTCCGCCCTCTGCCCCCCCGCCACCAACCTGGCTCCATCGACCACTTCATCCAGGCCGCACTTGCCCCCGCCGGCCTCACTCCCTCCCCCGCCGCCGATCGCCGCACGCTCATCCGCCCGCGTCACCTCGACCTTCACGGCCTGCCGCCATCGCCCGAAGAAGTAAAAGCTTTCCTTGAAGATGCCGCGCCGAACGCCTACGAACGCCTCTCGATCGCCTGCTCGCCTCGCCCCGCTACGGCGAACGCTGGGCCCGCCACTGGCTCGACGTAATCCACTACGGCGAATCCCACGGCTACGACAAAGACAAACCCCGCCTCAACGCCTGGCCTATCGCGACTGGCTCATTAACGCCTTCAACACCGACAAACCCTACCCCGACTTTGTCCGCGAACAAATCGCCGGCGACACCCTGCCCGATCCTCAGGCTACCGTCGCCACCGGCTTCCTCGCCGCCGGCCCCTGGGACTTCGTCGGCCATCAGGAGCTCAAGGAAGGCACCTCCGATAAGGACCTCACCCGCGTGCTGGACCGCGACGACATGGTGGCGCAAACCATGTCCGCCTTCGTCAGCACCACCGCGCATGGCGCCCGCTGCCACGACCACAAATTTCGACCCCATTCCCCATGCCGACTACTATCGCCTCCAAACCGTCTTCGCCGGCGTCGACCGCGCCGATCGCCCCTTCGACAACGACCCCGCGCTCCACGCCCGCCGCCGCGCCCTGCTCGAACGCAAGCGCCAAGCCCAGCTCGCCCTCCAGCCTCTCCTCGACCAGGTGGAATTCGCCCAAAGCCCCCGAGCTCACCGCCGTCGACGATCGACTGCGCGACGCCAGCCTTCTCATTACCCACATCGGCGAACCCAAGACGCCGGCTGAAGCCGCCGAGAAGCAGATGCTCCAGGAGCGCCGCACCCGCGACACCAAGCTCCGCGCCGAAATCCTCGCCACGCTGATCGGCCCCGACGTTCCCGCGCCAAACCGAGCTGGCCCGCGCCGCCGTCAAAGCCATCGACGACGAACTCCAAGGCGCTGCCCGCGCCGCGCCTCGTCTACGCCGGCACCTCCTTCTTTGACCGCGCCGGCAACTTCCGCCCCGCCCTCGAGCCTCGTCCCATCCATCTCCTAGCTCGGGGCAGCGTGCAGGCCAAAGGCGAACAGATGCGGCCCGGCGCCCTCTCCGCCTTGCCCGGCCTCATCCACGACTTCGACGCCCGGGCGAATCCGCCCGCCGCGTCGGCCTTGCGGATTGGATCACCGCGCCGGAGAACGTCCTCACCTGGCGCTCCGCCGTCAACCGCGCCTGGCACTTCCACTTCGGCACCGGACTCGTCGATACCCCCAACGACTTCGGCCGCATGGGCGGCCAACCCTCCCACCCGGAACTCCTCGATTGGCTCGCCGTCTGGTTCCGCGACGAGGCACGCGGTTCCTCAAACAGCTCCACAAACTAATCGTCACCTCCACCACTTATCAACAAAGCTCCGCCACCCGCCCCGAAGCCCTCAAAATCGATGCCGACAACCGCCTGCTCTGGCGCATGAACCGCGGCCGCCTCGACGCCGAAAGCATCCGCGACGCCGCCCTCCAGGCCGCCGGCCAACTCGACCTCACCATGGGCGGGCCCCCGGTGCAGATGTTCTGGTTCAAAAACGACCACTCCCCCATCTACGACTACGCCCGCTTCGACCCCGCCACGCCCGGCGCCCACCGCCGCAGCATCTACCGCATGATCGTCCGCAGCGTCGCCGACCCCTTCTTTGACCGTCTCGACTGCCCGGACCCCTCCGTCCTCACCCCCCAAACGCTCCACCACCCTCACCGCCATCCAGGCCCTCGCCCTCTGGAACAACGCCTTCATGCTCCGCACCGCCGAGCAACTCGCCCGCACCGCAGCCACGCCCGCCCAAATGGCCGAGCGGCTCTGGCAGCGCCCGCCCACGCCGGCCGAAGAGCGCGACCTCACCGCCTACGCCAACCAACATGGCCGCCCCAGCCTGGCGCGGCTGTTGCTCAACACCAATCAATTCCTATTTGTGGATTAAAGCCCGACCGCAAGGGAGGGATGCGCCGGAAACCCCACATCCTCTACTGGCGCGAAGCTGCTCGGTCACCGTCCAAACGCTCCAGCATCACGCGAGAGTTAAGCTCCACGTCTCGCATGGCACTCGTGCCGGCATGAAGCTTGGACAGCCGATGAATATCGCGCAGCGGAGTAGCGTCGAAGTTGGCCATCCAGTTATGAATCGCCCACCACGCCGTCCGCCAATCATCGAAACGCGAGCTCAACTCAGTGGCCGTCCGCGTGGAACTGCGCGTCTTCGCTGGACATCGCATTGAATCGCTGCATCGCCTCCGCGATCGCGCGCCCCTCGCCCAACACCGCCTGATTCAGTTCCGGCCCCGACGCGTTCAGGTACCGGACCGCCGTAAGCCCCTGCTCGCGTTGACCGGGCATCGCCGGAGCGGATCATCGACACCAGCTCGCCTTGCCGTCGCTCCAGGACGGCGGCAATCTGATTGCGCGGCCCCTCCGGCAGGTCATAACGCAGGTGCTTCGTCCACTCCCGCAGCGGAGCGTCCGGAGCCAGCGCCGCGATGGCCTGGGCTTCCAGCGCGTTCTCATCCGGCTCCGTCTTCACCACGTCCGTGCGGGGTCGCAGCTTATAGCGAAGCTGGAGGTTGCCGGCGTTCGTCGCGGCGATCCACGGGCTCCACTGGAACTGGCTCTTTGACGGTTCCCCGTTCATCTCGAAATGTACCGAAAGGTCGCGCTTCAAGACGATGTCCAGGCTCCTGGCGGCCCGCCTGGTCTTGAGCGGGAAAAAGTCGTGGATCACCGTACCGCCGTCCCCGGGGGTGACCCGCGTCAGGTCCAGGGCGAAGTTTCCCGCGTTGATACCGTCTCCATAGAGCAGAACACCCGGGGGCGATCCGAGAACGCATCTAGCCGCGGAAAACCCGGCGGTGTTTTCAGTTCGAACTCGACGTCCAGCAGTTGGCCGCCCAGCGTCGGCTCCCGGTCAGCGTTCTTCCACACCACGGCAACACTGCCGATGCCAGCGACAACGGTCACCGCCGAC
>JAZKJV010010955.1:0-179618 GCA_037367405.1 Ottelia alismoides | reverse complement strand
TGCAAAGGGATAAGAAGCACACGTCCTCTTTTGCTTCGACGAATAGCAATAGGAATATCTAGGTCATCGTCCACTGAACTTGATGGTGTAGTCTCCTCCTGCAGTAAAAAATCCTGCACATGTACCATATCTGACCCGTCAGTAGTAATGTCATCAACACATACCAGAGGCGTGCTGGATGTCAGACGTGTAGCCTGAGCAGGACATGACCGACGCGTATAGAATTTTGGTAAAGGTAGAATAGGAGGTTGTTGAGGTGGTGGTGGTGGCAGAGGTGGTGGTGGTGAAGATGACGTAATAACTGGTGCAGAAGTAGACTTAGGTGGTGACGTAGGAGGTGGAGGAACATAGACATCATCATTGGTAGTGGATGGTACCAACCTGTCACCTGCATGAGAGAAATACATAACAGACTCAAAGAACGTGACATCAGCACTGACAAAGTATTTCTTGTTTATGGGGTCATAACAGCGATAGCCCTTCTGAGTCCGAGAGTAACCAACAAAGACACACTTGACAGCTCTAGGAGAGAGTTTGTCAAGTCCTTGAGTGAGAAGATGAACAAAGGCAACAGTACCGAAGACACGAGGAGTAAGTGAGAATAATTCCTTATCAGGAAAAAGGATAGTCATAGGAATTTTCTCACCTAGGACAAAAGACGGCATACGATTGACTAGGTAACAAGTTGTCAGACCAGCATCCCCCCAGAAAGATATAGGAGCACAACTCTGAATAAGAAGAGTCCGAGTAATGTCAAGAAGGTGACGGTGCTTTCTTTCTGCCACGCCATTCTGCTGAGACGTGTAAGGACAAGTAGTTTGATGAATAATGCCCTTTGAGGAGAGAAACTGAGAGAGAGACCGTGCAGAATTCCAGAGCATTATCTCTACGAACATATTTGACAGTAGAGGAAAAAACATTCTGCACTTCATTAATCAAATTTTTAATCACATCTCCTGCTTCAGATTTATTCTTTAAAAGAAAGACCCAAGATACACGAGAGAAATCATCCACTATAACTAGATAGAACATGTGTCCCTGATGATCGGGAATACGACTCGGACCCCAAATATCAATATGCAACAACTCGAACGGGGAGCTACTGCTCCGACTCTGACGACTAGGAAAGCTGGACCTATGATGCTTTCCCAACTGACACGCGTCACAGCGAAAGGAAGAACTGGGAGAGATCTGAGGCAGAAGGTGTCGCATTTTCTGAAGCGGGAGATGACCAAAGCGAAGATGCCAGATGTACGGAGATACTGGTCCGGCAGAATAAGAAGAGACACCAGCATATGAATTCCGGACCAAGCGATACAGACCATTCTGCTCAGAGCCACAGCCAATCACCATGCACGTAATTATGGCCTGAAAAACAAGAGAAGAGGGGTCAAATATAGCATGAATGTGCAAATCCTTCGTAATATGACTAATAGACAACAGGTTCATAGAGAACTCGGGAGCATGCATCACATTCCGTAGATGCATGGAAGAAGATAGAACGACCTCCCCCTGTCCAATAAGGGGAGAATGAGTACCATCTGCGATCTGTACTGAACAGCCATGGGGAATGTCCCTGTAGGACTCAAGTCTCTCTCGGTCTCGGTAGATGTGATGTGTAGCACCAGAATCTATAATCCAATCAGATATATCATGACAAGTGGTAAATGCAGTAGCACTACCTGAGGTACTAGCGACAGCTGAGGAACTGGCAGAGGCAGAGGCAGCAACATCAGAAGGTCCAACAGAAGAATCAGCAGTAGATTGTGGCATAATATCACGTAGACGTGCCACGAGCTCCCTCAAAACGATTGTCTGCATTGGATGCTGACTGGGGCAGAACATGCTCAGCTACCCGCGCCGATACTGGGAACCCATGCTTAGAGTAGCATGTATCATCCGAGTGGCCTGTGCGGTGACAGTACGGACAGGGGTGACGAAAGCGGCCACCCCTACCACCTCCACGACCACGTCCATGACCAGAAGACTGACCACCTCTCCCACGCGCTGCCATCGCCGATGGGGGTGGAGTAGATGAGCTGGAAGACACTGATATGCGACTGAGCCTCCGGTAAACATCCTCCATTGGAGGAATAACTGCATCTGCCAAAATCTGAGAGCGGGCAGCCTCGTACTCAGGATCTAGGGCTGCAAGTAGAACGCCCACCATGGTGGCATTCCGAAACGTCTTCTGCTGCTCAGGGGTTGCTGTGAGTGGAATGGTACTGTATAGCTTCTCAAACATCCCTCTCAGGGACGTGTACAAGGAGTGAAGTGGTCTGTCGTTCTGCTTCATCGTGAATATATCATGCTGAAGCTGTAACATCTTGGTTTCATTCCGCACTTGTGAGTATGTTGCAGCCAGAATATCCCACATTGCCTTGGCAGTGGGCTGATGGAGGACTCATTGGCAATCTCCATCAACAGTGTGCCTGACAGCCAAACCTTGGCATATGAATCATCAGCCTCCCACGAGGCATAAATCCCTGTCTTCTTTGTTGGCTCATCCTCGATAAGACTGTGCTTACCGTTTGACTTCATGAGACTCACGAAGTGCATCGCCCAGAGCTCGTAGTTTGAACCATCCATCTTCACTATGGGCGTGGGACCTTTGAACGCGCCTATGGAGGGCATATCCACCTTGGATTCTGACATATCGCCGCTGGAGAAGAACTAGGGATTGTAGACAGAGTGACAAATGTCTACAGAGACTGCATAGGATTTGAGTGCGTATGTAGACGTTACACACCCAAATCCATAGATCCGGAGGACGAGCGGGCTGCGATCAAGACGACGGGCGGCACAGCGGTAACCGCCTAGGGCACAGAGGCGGCTAGGGCACGGCGTGGTTGGACTGGCGGCGGCTGCTGGGCTGGCGGTGGCAGCTGGAGTGGCGGCGGCTAGGGCACGGCGTGATGGCCGGACTAGGGCACGGCGTGGGGACCGGGCTGGCGACCGCCTCGAGGCGAAACCGGCGAGAGGAGAGGGGCCGGCTAGAGGACCGACGAGAGGAGAGGGGAGGGCCGGCTAGAGGACCGGCGAGAGGAGGGAGCTGGCGAGAGGAGGGGCGGCTGGTGGTAGGGTGGGGGTGGAGGGGCGGCGGGTGGTGGGATGAGCCCTAGGGTTTAGGCTCTGATACCATGTTGGGAGAAAATGAGCAACTGATTATTCAAGAGAACACTGGCCTCTCTTGTATAGGGAGAGACTTAATGGGTAAAGTACAGAGTAGTCCAGAGAACAATACGAAAATACTAAACAGTACATAACACAACTAATAATAATACTCTCTACACGTAAGACTTATAGAAGCCAAGACTCGAGTAGAGCCCTAGAGTGGAACCAGACACTTTCTCTATAACAATGATGAAAAGAAAAAAGAGTGACATTTCTAGCTAACCAATTTACTCAGATAGTTGTGATTAGTCATAAGAGGTCCTCTCTAGAGAGATGTTTTGCCTCAAACAACGAGTTCTAGAACGTGTACAAACTCTGAAGTTTCGGCCAATCAATGCCCAAGTCCGTCCAAATTGGGGACGTCTTTATATAGTGGAAGAAGAGATATCATGGCATCTTGATATGCGTATGACAAAGGGGACACATGTTGGAGATATCTGGAAAAATCTTGCACAATGGTCCTCGATCATAATGCGCTTTCTGCGCAACAGCCACATAAAATATCAATTCTGCTCGGCAGTTTTAGCTACCAAATAAAGTTGCATTCATGAACCAAAACATATGCCCTTGGAGGTGGTGGCTCGATAATAGCTATGTAGGCTCTCTTCACCGAAAAAGAATTATCCTTTCCATACCCAGTGATCCCATCCATCGATCAGTCTATCAATCTGTCTAAGGGACTCCAAGAGCAGGAGAAACTCTTCTAATCGTTGGTCATAGAAATATGTTAGGAACGAGAGCATTCACTTGCCATCTAACCAACACTCCAAAACCCTTGCATCACGGTCAGCAGCCAAAGAAAATAAGCAGGGGAATCTAGAGGAAAAGGACCCTCACCCATCCAGTTATCAGTCCAAAAGGCAAAAGACTTAGAATCACCAAGTACCAATCAAAAAGTTCCTAAAAGCAAGCTAACACCAATTTGATACCTTTCCAAAATTCCTAAGGATGAAGGTTCGGTTGATCCAAGCTCTATATCCTCTTGATACTCCAACCCTACTTGATGTGTATCCTCCCCTTCTCAAAGCTTGCGTGCCGACCACCACTGCTCAGATGTCCAGTGCTCGGCCCAGCACTGCCCAGTGGTGCTCGTTGCATTGCAACCCAATGGTGCTCGTAAGCTCGCTACTTCAACTCTAGCGGCACACAACGCCACCACGTGCACCTTCTCTCAACCCAGTGCTACCTACCAGTGCTCGCGGCATGACCTTGGCACCCTTAGCGGTGCACAGCACCATGTGTGCCTCAAATAGCATGTTTTAGCACCCACTGCCACCGCACAGGCTTCTGTATACAATAGTGCTCCATGAGTCCCGTGTGACTCCTCCCTTCTCCCTCATGTTGATTTTGGAACAGTCTAAATCAGTTTCGATCATCTGCATCCAATCCACCAACCCTAGAGTACCAACGAAAGATGGGAAAGGTTGAGTTTCTAGGTCGGCATACACAACGTGTTCCTTACATGATCATGTAGACAAAGACTGCTTTTCTATCTCCATATCATGCCTTTCCATGTCTCCTTCGTTCGTCGTGGTAGAAGACAAGGTCGATGTAACTCTGCCCTCTAAAATATTCAAAAGCCCATGTACAATCATCAAGAAGGATGGTATTAAAATGAGTTGTCGGGAATGCATTTCATGAGCATAATGGAGAGCAACAACAAAGAGAGCATTCTCATGAAACCTAAGCCAGCCGAAAAGAATAGAGCCAATGCTTCAAAGAACCAGGACAATGTATTGGTACGTATTTGGCTCTTCGGTATTCTCACAACGAAGATAGCCAATGATATTCTACTTCATCCTAGAGCAAAGGTGATGGGGGATACTCTTGCCACCACATATTCCCAAGTGAAGAACGAGATAAAGGTTCTTCAGCTCCAGTATTTTTTTTGATGAAAACGCGATGGGTAATTGATGCAGCGTGAATCGGATATATATATAGGGCTATATTTATTTAATTTTGTCCGATAATTAGAGTCTCATTTTATTTAATTGTGTCGTCGCATTTTTATTTATAAATAAAGAGATCGCGTGTGATCTCAATTAATTAGTTAGAGGTTTGAATTTCTTAGTTAGTCGGTTAGAGTCAAATTAGGATAAGTTGTTTTGAATTTTGACTTTGAATTTCGATTTTTTGTAATCCCATCCCTCCTATATAAAGGGATGATGGGCTATTGTTTTAGGGAGTTCAGATTATATGAAAACTTAAGATTTATCTCTCTCTCTTGTCTCTCTTTCTCCCTCAACGCGATCTTCGCGATTCTCTTCTCCAAAACCCCTTGTTCCCCGACGAGTGTTCTCCTTCAACCATCCAATTTTCTTCTCTACCAAAAATCACCGATCAAAAAAATATTTTCCGTTACCGCGCAAAATCATTTCCGCATCATTTGGTATCAGAGCATGGCCTACAGATCGTCACCACGATCTGACGATCCGTCCAGACATTCGCGCCGACATGCGACGAAACACCATCATTCGTCGGAGCGGAAACGACGAGCCGAAGAAGCTTACAACAAGGAGATGGACGCACTGCGTGATTTCCAGTTCAAATGTCAAGATTTCCAGTCCAAATGTCAAGATTTCCAGTCCAAATGTCGAGATATGATGGCTAATTCCGAAGTTCTATGCCCGTCATATCAAAATCTTCGACCATATAAGCCGCCGTCCAGACCCACGATGAGGGAAATCAGAAAAATCTCGCAGACGATGACGAGTTGCTCGCAGTCCAGACCGTGGCAGGAAGCGAAAGCGTCGATCTCCTCGCTGTCCATGTCGTTTCAGAAGAAAAAAACAACATTCTGCTTTCTGTCCCAGGTAGATTCAGACCTGTGATCGTTGGGAGAATCGATTTCCGAGCCACACACGACCCTCCCACAGGTTCCCGACAACGTCCATGTGCCTCCGGCCCATCCCGCCTCTCTTGCATCCCTTGCAGCGCACCCCCCAACCCCTTCTCCTGCTCCCCCCAACACCCGCGTCAAACCCATACCCGCTACCAACCCCCTCTACCACCCCCGCACTCCCAGAAAAACCCCCGGCCTCATCAACCCCTCCCGCTACACCCATTGTATCTGCACTCCCAACGCAACTCCCTGTATCGCCTCCACCCACGAATCCCTCACCCCCTCCACCGCTAACGTTCCTCCTCCTCCCTTCCACCGACACCTCCCCCGACCCACCCCCCTTCCGCCTTGTGCCGCCACCAACCCAGTTCCTTCCCTACCAGCCTTATTCGCCATCTCCTTCCCTACAGGCCTTCTCCACCACCCGTGCCACCATCCTCTCCCTCCCGACCCAACGCCGCCGCATCCTTCACCGCACGCACTGCAAGCACGATCTCCACCAACCCTACCATTTCCAGTACCGCCACCGCTTAGGCACCCCCGATCCAACCTACCGGTGCCCCGTGCATACCGGGTGTGGTTGCCACCGCCGTCCTCGACACCGCCCATGGGTCCGTAACTTCCAACGCCGCCGCTGCCAAAGAAATAATCAAGGAACCCTAACGTAGGGTTCTTTATCTACAAAAACAGAATCCTGTGAAATTTGGGATGGGAAATTACTTTGGGATATTTGCAGGGAGACCCTTCCTTCAAAAAAATTTTATCCAAAGAGCCAATTAGAGGATATATTATGCTATGTAATATTTTTAAGTGAAGGGGTAGAACTTTTGCAACCATACCCCTCAGTGAGAAAGAATTATAAACGTAACATGGAAAAGGAGCGAAATTGGGAGATTGGACCAACAAGCCATGTGGAAATTCTCCATCAACAGCCTGAAGATCAATCAATTCATCGGGAGACGAACTTTTCAAGCGGAGAACTGATGCAGCGTGAATCAGATATATATAGAGCTAAATTTATTTAATTTTGTCCGATAATTAGAGTTTCATTTTATTTAATTGTGTCGTCACATTTTTATTATAAATAAAGAGATCGCGTGTGATCTCAATTAATTAGTTAGAGATTTGAATTTCTTAGTTAGTCGATTAGAGTCAAATTAGGATAAGTTGTTTTGAATTTTGATTTTGAATTTTTATTTTTTGTAATCTCATCCCTCCTATATAAAGGGATGATGGGCTATTGTTTTAGGGAGTTCAGATTATATGAAAACTTGAGATTTATCTCTCTCTCTTGTCTCTCTTTCTCCCTCAACGTGATCTTCACGATTCTCTTCTCCAAAACCCCTCGTTCTCCGACGAGTTTTCTCCTTCAACCCTCCAATTTTCTTCTCTACCAAAAATCCACCAATCAAAAAAAAAATATTTTCCGTTACCGCGCAAAATCATTTCTGCATCGGTAATCCTCCCAAGTTGGGAGACACCGCCCTCAATATATTCATTAGAAGCAGTTATGATACATTATCGAGAAGCCCAGAAATTGTATAGAGCTCTACAATGCGACAGCATGTTTTCTTAGTAGAATCTCTGGTTGTTGAAAATAAGATCATTCCGTCCTAACCAGATCGCCCAGAGAGTCGCAAAGGCAAGGGAAACATCACCCATGGAGTTGTACCCCACCGCACGAACTGATCTCCAAAAGGTCGTCGCATCATCAACCTTGAGCCAGGGGCAAACCCAAATCCCTCCAAATCCCAGCCGAGAAAACACATTTAAAAAGATATGTTCTGCATCCTCTTGCTGGCACTGGCATCTATCATAAGTCGTGTCCTGTAAGCCGAAGAGATGCGCCCTCCTTGCTTTGTCACACAAGCGGTCTCGCCTCAAGCACCATAGAAAAATCTTGACTCTACACGGAATTTTGGCCGCCCACACCACCTTTCAGTCCTGTGTAAGCTCCACGTCATGCTCCTTCGTTGGGTGTCTCAGCTCATTGTACGCTTTCTTTGTAGAGAACTCCCCCACTCCCACTCGAAATGGTCGGCATGCGTCGCAGGCACCTCCGTAACAAGATCCTCCGGCGCCGGCAACTCTTCCTGCATCCTGAGAAAGTCATCCAACCTCTGATCGGAGAGCTCACAGATGAACTCCGGAGCCCACGTGATGGAGCCCATCACCTGGCAGAGTAAACATTCTTTCAAAACTGCAAGAGCGAACAACCTCGGACACCTAACGCAGAGTTGTCCCTCACCAGTCCAATCGTCGCCCCAGAAGCGGAACATGTGGTCGTCCCCCACCTTCGACCGAAGCTTGTTCGCAAGGGCCGGGAGAGATTCCGGAACACCAGTCCAAAGCGGCGATTCCCATCGCACGTTTCTCGCCACTAGCTCGCCACGCACCCCGTAAATCTTTCGGATCAGCCTGGTCACTGGTGTAAAAGAAGGTCCCCAGATTTGAGACACTCACTTCGCTAGGAGAATCTTGTTCATACATTCTACATCTTGGATGCCGAGGCTACCCTCCCTTCTTCCCCCCGTCACCCCCTTCCAGCCGACCAAGTGCACCCCCGACTTCCGTTGCTTGCCATGTGACCAGAAGAACATTTTCATAAGCGATTCAATCTTTCTATGGACCCCAACAGGCATTAAGCACGTGGAGTAGAAACAAGGTTTTAAAAAACGTGAGGCGTATCGAGGCGTTTTCCTATCATTGCCTCGAGGCGTAAGCCTCGAGGCATATCGAGGCGTAAGCCTCACTCGTGAAAGAATTTTTTTTCATAAAATATATTAATTAATCGTAGTTACAATTTTCAAGTTCTAGAAATTAAATAGTTATGATTAAATGCATAACTCCAGGATATTTCAAGGCTAACATCATGGTTTAAACATCCAAGTTGTTATATAACTCTCTCTTTTTAAACTCTAAATATGTAAGGAGTCAAGCAAATATGGATATGTAAGCATAATAATGGGTAACTCTCCCACAAAATTTAAAGTTTTGAATAAAATTTAACTAAAGGGACTAGATATAATATACCATTTTCAAAATTAGGTGAGATATGTGTCATTCAATTAAGAAGGATAAGAGAGTAAGCAATGAATCAGCAATCACTTTTAACATTACCATAATGATTGGGGGATAAAATACTTGAATATTGCATGTTATGATCATCTTTGTTCGTGCATGCTTTGATGTATATTAATTTAGTCTCGATTGAATAGAAGAAAAGATGAGACATGTTTACAAAAATATACTTTTCGAAATTTAGGACAATGTAGGGGACTTGCATTCAAACATTTTAATAAAGAAAGCATTCGTGCTTGATTCATACTAAAGAGTAGAGGCATTAGATTTAAGGACTCAAGACTCAATTTTTTGTACATGTTGATTTATAAAAAAACATGCATAACAAAGTAAAAATAAGCTTAATATGTTAATAAATTAAAAAAAATGCATTTCAGTGAATCATCAGCTTAAAGACTTGAAAATACATGTCTAAGAAAGATGAAAAGCTCACAATCAAAAAGAAAAGGAAAAAATATTGCAGAAAAAATGAAAAAACAGCCCATTCATGAGGCAGCGCCTCGAGGCGTAAGCCTCGAGGCGCGCCTCATAAGACTCGAGGCGCACGCCTTATTGAGGATGAATGAGGCTATAGCCTCGAGGCGTTTTTCCTTGAAAAACGCCTCGAGGCGTACGCCTCAGTGCCTCGAGGCGTGTTTTTAAAAACAATAAGTAGAAAAACAACGGTATCGTCGAAAGCACATGTTTTAGCAGAATTAGTTTGTCGCCTTTAGATAAAGTGCCTGCCAATCTCTGCTCCAACCTGACAAACACACTATCCCAATCCGCCTTCTTTAGCTTCCCATCCACCAATGACAAGCCTAGATAAGTAATGGGCAGGTTCCCCAGGGGGCAGCCAAGGATAGTTGCGACCCTAGTACACTCCCCGTCCTCCAACCCAAAAGTGATTGCCACCTACTTGCAATTGTTAGCCACCAGATTCGAAAGCACCAAAAATTCCCACCAACTGCACCGCATTCCTCGTCTGCTCTTCCGAGCCGCCCAGCAGCAGCAGCGTGTCATCCGCATATTGCAATATAGGTATGGAAATTTCCTCCATGTGAAAGCCTTCACACCAACCGGTCTCCACCGCCTAGTTAAATAGAACCGCCATAGCACCGACTACCAGAACGAAAAGCATCGGGGCCAGAGGACAGCCCTAACGGACCCTGCGTTGCGCCTGAAAGAACCCAACCTCCGGGTTGTCATTGACAAGAACCGAGTACGAGGTCATAACACCTCTTCACCCAGTCAATCCACATTTCTGGGAAGCTTCTCCGTCTCAGCGACGCCTACAAAAATTCAGTCGACGGAGTCATATGCCTTCGAAAAATCAAGCTTCCACAGGGTACCCTTCATTTTCATTCGCTTCCACTGAAGACATATTTATGTTGCCATCACCAAACCATCTGTCATTTGCCAACCCGGTATGAAAGCTGATTGCCCCTGCAAGACCACCGAATCGAGCACAACCTTAAGTCTATTCGCTAGAGTTTTTGCTACAATAAGGTAGATCGTGTTAGATAGCGCAATCGGCCTAAAATCTTCAATCCTCACTGGAGTGTCCTTCTTTGGAAGCAAAAACAACAAAGCTTTTGTTGCCTTCCCTAAATTCATTCATAACATCCAAAACCTCCCCCTTCACATATCCCAGAATTCCTTGTAGAAGACAACCGAGAATCCATCCGGCCCCGGCGCCCCATCCGCATTTAGCACCCAGACCGCGTTCTTCACTTCCACTTCTGAGAAAGGCGCCTGCAACCCCTCCACCTACGACCCAGACAATCGGTTGACCCCTCTTCCTAACCACCCCCAACCGCTACTCCTCTGTCTCCGTGACGCCTCCACAAAGTGATCACGGATCGCGCTACCAAGGCGGACTTGCCTAGACACCCACTCTCCCCCCCACAAGCAGCTCGTGTATGACGGTAACACATCTCTTGAGCTCCAGTATGATATCATTACTACAAAGTATGACGGTAATCCTGACCATGCATTCTATTCCAGTTTGAAAGGCATGTTCAAGAAACTATATGAGTACCAGTCTTACTCAACAGATGATCTACAAGAACATCTCAATGGTGGGTATTTTTCTTGCACCTCTTGAACCCTAGTATAATGCAGCTTGCAGCCAATTTCTTTGTAGTGCCCTGATCCCTCCCATAGAGGAGGCTTACAGTCATCTGAGCAGAATCGTCATGGCCCCAATTCTCCATCTCAAACTTCCTCTTCCACGGCAACATCACGTGGAAAAGGCTTAGTTTAATAGATGTGTTGTTCGCGACAAGGGAAGCGGTTGTCCTCACCCTCAATGCATGTATTGCAATCGTATAAGGCACTCTAAGGATAGGGGTTATCAAAAGCATGGTCGTCATGCATCTGCCTGCATTGCTAAACAGTATAAGACCACTACTACTCATGTTGATCAAAAGTATGATGATCATGTCTCCTATCTAAGGAAGATCATGGACCCGTCGATTGGTACTATAGCGCTAATCTGGCTTCGTCTGACATTGTTGCCTCCGCGAGCACCTCAAGTACTGGTTATGCTCTTATCACATGTCACGGCGTTGATATTACAAAATAGATCATGGAATTGGGAACATCTCATCATCTATGTTGTGACAGAGAACAACTTACATCATATAGCACCATTCCTTCAGGTTGGTCCATCGTCATTACCATGAGAGACATTCTCCTATCACAGGACAGGGGCAGATTCAGTTGATGCCTTCCATGCATCTGAAAAACGTTTTACATAGACCACAATTTCCTATGAATTTATTGTCCACCAGTCAACTTACCAAGAACTAAATGATTATGACATTCTGACCCTTTTTCTCATGTGGTTTAGGATACACTCAACGACACGGTGATTGGATGTGGTTGTGAGCAAAGGGTTTTGTACATACGGGTCCAGTCACCTTACAACAATGTTCAGGCAAGCGCAACGCTATATTAAGTCGGAGGGGTCACTACATAGAGAGTATGCGGTATGCGGGCGAGTATGCGGGGATTGGACCCGTCGATTGGTACTATAGCGCTAATCTGGCTTCGTCTGACATTGTTGCCTCCGCGAGCACCTCAAGTACTGGTTATGCTCTTATCACATGTCACGGTGTTGATATTACAAAATAGATCATGGAATTGGGAACATCTCATCATCTATGTTGTGACAGAGAACAACTTACATCATATAGCACCATTCCTTCAGGTTGGTCCATCGTCGTTACCCATGAGAGACATTCTCCTATCACCAAGACAGGGGCAGATTCAGTTGATGCCTTCCATGCATCTGAAAAACGTTTTACATGGACCACAATTTCCTATGAATTTATTGTCCACCAGTCAACTTACCAAGGAACTAAATGATTATGACATTCTGACCCTTTTTCTCATGTGGTTTAGGATACACTCAACGACACGGTGATTGGATGTGGTTGTGAGCAAAGGGTTTTGTACATACTGGTCCAGTCACCTTACAACAATGTTCAGGCAGGCGCAACGCTATATTAAGTCGGAGGGGTCATTGCATAGAGAGTATGCGGTATGCGGGCGAGTATGCGGGGAGTATGCGATTTTATGCAATTTGGTAATTTTATTATTAAATTTATAAATAAAAATTTAATATTATGTTAATATCCTAAGTCGAGAGAGTATGCGGGGAGTATGCGGTTTTTATGCGAGAGAGTATGCGGTTATATGCGGGGAGTATGCGGTTTTATGTTATTATGCGGATAATAAAAAATGTTTATTAGAAAAGCTGTTGACTACTCGACCGAGTATGAGGGTCAACCTGCATAGATGGTTGTTTCACCATACTCGGAGCGGTAAGGCTACCGAATACGAGTATGTGGTTTACTCGGCCGCTTTCCTGAACACTGCCTTACACTAGCAAATCTTCTATTGGACTAGTTTCCATTACATGTGACATCTTCGATTTGATCATCTTCCTCTGCAGAGGTTGTGCAGTCCTCCATGAGCTCTCTTCCCAGTCTAGTTTTCAATGCGAGGACATGACAGCTTGGAAAGCATCATCGCATCAGTTTTTCCAATCATCAGAGTCGTACCAGTACTTGTTTATTTGAGTTGTATTTTGATATTTAGGGTCCATGTCGTGTCCATGATCACCATGGGCATAGGTTTTATTAGGTTGTTGATTTTTCTGGACTATTTTCGTTCTTGTTGATAGCAAATAAGCATGAGGATGGGTTTATTATGAAAATATTTATCAATGAAATGAAAAATATTTTTTACTATTGCCAAATACCTTCACTCTAACAATGCTCTGGAATTTTCCAGTTTTTTTAAGTCTCTTGGGATCTTAGATCAGACATCGTATGCTTATACTTTCCAGCAGAATGGTATTGTTGAGCAAAAATACAGTCATCTTTTAGAAGTTACCAAGACTCTTTTAATACAGAGTCATCCTCCTCACTCCTACTGAGAGATACTGTTCTTAATGCTTGTATCTCATCAACCATATACCATCTCCTGTATTAGAAAAATAGGTTCCTTATTCGATTGTGTTCCCCTAAAAGGACATGTTTTCTCTGATACCTCGCATCTTTGGTTGTGTGGCCTTTGTCCATCACTTGACTCATGGATGTAACAAGCTATCTTCCCAATCAATTATATGCATCTTTGTTGGCTACTCTCGAGCCCAAAAAGGGTATCGGTGCTTGATTATGATAGATAGTACTATGTTAGTGCTGATGTCATATTCTTTGAGTCGGTCGTGTATATTTTTCCCACAATGATAGTATAACACCCCTTGAGTCTAACAAAGAGGTTACATTCCACATTCGCCTGTTGCGCCTACTATGCCCCATGTGACAAAGACATTGCTTCGTGTATATGTTTGTAGACTCATCACTACTCAACCCCTTGCTCATGTGCATTCCCCAACATCTAACATGCCTCATGTAAATTATGAATACCTAGTTTCCACTAAAGGCACTGTTGATATTTATGTACAATGGGAGACAATGCAGGATGATAGTGCATCTAATCATTAGATTCTTCTTCAACAAAATGACTCTTCATAGGATATGGACTAGCCTATTACACTTCGAAAGAGGAGACGTACATGTGCTACATACCCTTTGTCAAGATAGGTTTCCTTAGGACATCCACTAGAGAACTCCAAAAAGCTTGTGGTGGGATCTGGTTGTTGCAATCTCATGCATATACCAGGACACGTTGCAGGACAGTCAGTGATGTCTAGTTATAAAAGAATAAATAAACGCACTACAATCCACAAGCACATTGACCCTAGTTAGTTCCCCTGCAGGAGCCTCTGTGGTCGGCTGCAAATGGGTCTTTACAGTGAAGCATAGAACATATGATAGTGTTGATCTTACAAAGCCAGACTTGTGGCACAAGAGTTCACTCAAACACGTGGAGATGGACTACTGGGACACTCCCTCTAGTAGCTCGTCACTCCACCTTTCGGATTCTTCTTTCTGTTGCAGTGGTAAGATACTAGGCATTCTCTTAACTTGATATCAAGAATGCAATTCTATAAGGTTCAGAAAGTCGGTATGCGGTATTCGTTCTGTCACGCGGTTTGAAGCGAGTAAGCGGGGCAGGCAGAAGTATATGCAAATTATGCGGTTTTTATTATTTTAATTAAAAATGATTAAAAATATAATAATAAATTCAAATATTAGATATTTATGTTTCAAAAAAATATAACATGGAAGAAATATGAAGTGTGAAGTGAACAACCAAATCATTTCCAAAAATTATCCATTTAGATAAAAGATTGGATCATAAGATTCACAACAAAATAAGATTCATGGAAAATTAGTTAATAAACTAAAATTCCATAATATATCTCTGTTTTGTCCATACTAATTGGCAACTTCCAGACCAATGATATATTCTAAATAGAGATATAGACCAATTTCCAAATCCAGACCAAATGAATAAGCAGAGAAATCTAATAAGCAGAGAAATCTAACTTCTAAGCATTTTATATCTAAGATTCTAAGCAGAAAAATAAACCCAATTTCAAGACCAAAGTTCAAGCAAATGATCAAGCAAATGGTCCTTCGTAAACAAGACCATGGCTACACCTGATTAGAGTAAATACTCCAAACAATAAGAGGATGAAGTTATATATTCATGTGGACATATACAAGCCACACAACTTCGAACAGGCAAATGATTAAGGCTAATTGGAGCAAACCTTGGCGATATTTGATTATTTCATTTCGAGACCAAAAAGATTAAGCAAGAATATAGACCAACTTCAAGCATGACCTCAAATTTCAACGAAATTTTACCGAATTTCTTTGATATTTCCATTTCTCTGGGTCATTGAAATCAAAACGCTATCATATTTCTTTTCCAGGATTTCAACGAAATATCAACAAAATGTCAACGAAATTTCATCGAAATCGCATGTCATTTCAAGAATCAACAAAAATAATGAAATCTACCCTTCATTGTCATTGAAATTTGTATGCATTAATAAATTTTCACTTATTTATTCGTTGATATATTGAGTTGTTAGAGTGATTTACATTGTTTAGAGAATTTTCTTGAGTTAGTTTCTAAATTTTAGACCTAAATCCAAATCAGTTGAACAAACAATATAATAGTTAAATTCATGTTTTAACTGAAGATCTTTATTTTTCTTTATTTTGATATATATTTTTTGATTAGTAGCTATTATATGTCACTTCACTCTGATTGAAGAGGTCCTATTTCTTGGCATATGATTTTCTCTGTTATTATTGCATGTATCACCATTCTCTTCGTGTTCAAGAGGTGGAACTAATGACTTCTAGTCTCAGTTCCAAATAGGGTTCATGTTCTGAGCAGTATACTACTTTTTTTATTGTTAGAACGATTGGATGGAAATTTAATATAAGATATCATGTTTATATCTAACTATTAGCAAAAAAAGGTGTATTTTTAATATCATTTATTTAGTTAAAGAATAATAGAAATCTTAATTTTAGAAAAAAAATGAGTTTTCAAGTATTCTGTCCAATTTCCAATCATTTCACCGAAATTCCATCGAATTTCATTTCCCATGCTTAAGAAAACAAAACTGAAATCTGATATTTAAGGCATTGACTTCAAGACGACCTAAAAAATTGATTTAGGGCTAACTGGAGCAAACCTCGACAGAGGAGCAGGCAACGTTGGGAGCAGAAGTAGGGTAAGGAGCAGCCTAGGCGAAGGAGAAGAAGTTGGTGGAGGAGCAGCCTAGGCGGAGTAGCAACTTTCACAGAGGAGCAGAACTTAGCGGAGGGGATGCAGCTACTGCTCGAAGGCTTGGAGGGGGTTGTTGCTGAGGGACGTTGTTGTTGCAAGGCGGCGACCGTGCGGAGGAGTTTGATGTTGTTCGAAGGCTTGGAGATGGAGTAGGGGACTAGGGCTCCGTAGCAGAGAGTTAAGGTCAGGAGTTGGGAGGTGATGGAGTTACGAGTAGGTATCGAGTCCTCAGGTATATGGGAAAATAAAATTGGGACAAAAGGAATTTTTGGGGTTTCGGGTTCTCAAGTAACCCTTGCTCTATTATATATGAGGTTGCATATGCGATTGTATATGTGGATTACTCAGACTGAGTACACCTCATTAGCGCATAACTAGCGCATATTGTATATGCGGTGCGTTAGGGGGTCTGAGTCCGCATATGCAACTGCCTGGGCCGACTTTCTGAACACTGCATTTCTGTATAGAGACATGCAAAAGGAAGCCTGTATGAAGCAGCCACATGGGTTCATTGTTGAGGGTAGTGCTAGAAGATATGTAGGCTATACAACGCTATTTATTATCTTAAGTAAGATCGATAGCATGGTTCCAGAAGCTTTCAAACTTGATAGAGCGGCAAGGCTTCAAAAGATCAAATGCAGATCCCTCATTCTTCATACACAGGATGCCTCGAGGTATTGTTGTCATTTTAGTGTATATTGACGACATCATCATTACAGCAGATTATATGCAAGGGATTGGTAAGGTGAAGGTGTTCCTTAGACAATAGTTTGTCACAAAGGTTCTGGGAGAACTCTTGGGCTTGAATTTGCCAAGAACCAAAGCGGACTAGCAATGACTTAGAGTAAGTGTGTTTCTGATCTCCTTCTAGAGACTAAGATGGTAGACTTCATACCTATTACTACTCGCGTAGATCCTAGTATGGAACTATATGATGATGACACCGATGAGATGGGCAATAGGAGATACAAGGAGCTCGTTGGGAAGCTCCTACATGTAACCATCATCAGACTAGACATTTCCTTCGCAATAAGCAAAAGCAGTTGCGGATGCAGTCTCCATAACCCTGAGGTACTTGAAGTCTTCACCAAGTACAGGTTTCCTCTTCAGCAAAGGAACGTCTCTTGAGATCACAACATGCACTCATGTCGATTATATAAGATGTCTTAAAGACGTGAAGTCAACATCAGGGTTCACGGTGTTTATTGGAATCTCACTTGTCTTATGAAAAAGAAAGAAAAAACTTTGGTCACGTGTTGGATCTAAAAACATAGCTATGGTGTAAGGTAGCTTTGAGATGATGTGGGTCAGGTCTGATCTCCTTCTAGAGACTAAGGTGATAGACTTCACACCTATTACTACTCAAGTAGATCCTAGTATGGAACTATATGATGATGACATCGATGAGATGGACAATAGGATATACAAGGAGCTCGTTGGAAGCTCCTATATATGACCATCACCGACTAGACATTTCCTTCACAATAAGCAAAAGCACTTATGGATGCAGCCTCCATAACCTTGAGGTACTTAAAGTCTTCACCCAAGTACAGGTTTACTCTTCAGCAAAGGGACATCTCTTGAGATCACAACATGCACTCATGTTGATTATAAAAGATGTCTTAAAGACGTGAAGTCAACATCAGGGTTCGCTGTGTTTATTGGAATCTCACTTGTCTTATGAAAAAGAAAGAAAAAACTTTGGTCATGTGTTGGATCTAAAAATGTAGCTATGGTGTAAAGTAGCATTGAGATGATGTGGCCAGGTCTGTCCTGACTAACCTAGATGTTGAAGCATCTCGTCTTATGCAGTTGCTAAGTGACAATCATGTTGCATTATTTATTGCCAACAATCTAGTCTTCCATGAGAGAACCAATGACATGAGTTGGATTGCCCCTGTATCAGAGACATGATACAAAAGGGTTCATCTCTACATCCCATGTCAGCTCAGCGGAACAAACAACAAATATATTCACTAGGCTCTAGACAAGGGCCTTTCCAAAAAAGTCCATCCAAGCTGAGCATGATAGACATCTATGCTACAGCTTGAGGGGAATTGTTACAGGAAATATTGCTTATGTTATTCCTTTCATATGTTATTTCCTATTCTATGTATTTCCTTTCTCATGTTTTTCCCTCTAGGGTTTCTCCTCTATATAAAGGAGGCATATGTCACGATCTATTCATCTCTAGTACATGGATTGTCAATTCAGGTCAACATTCACAAAGTTCCTCTTCCTCTGCCTATGAATAAACATTCCTTTAATTTCTTCCCACGGTTATGTTACAATCAATTCATCTCTCGTACATGGATTGTCAATTCAGATCAACATTCACAAAACTCCTCTTCCTGTGCATCCCGAGGAATGCTCATAGCAGATTCAGGATTTTTCCAAAAAAAAGATTATTAACGGTCCTAGGTCGACCTTTGTCTCTTTCCACCACAATGACAACCACCTTTTCTCCACACCCGCCTATTGCTCCAACATCCTATGCAATCATCGTTTGAGCTCTTACAACTTGAGCTCCATGCGATTTCCCCTCGTCCAAATCCTAATGCCTCGATGCCCCTTGTATGAAATCTTTTGGTCCATTTCATTGGAACCCATCCGCATTATCTTCTCTCGAGCTCCAGTTCCCTCGAGCATAAAGGAGACAACCCCTCATCTCCAACGATCGAGCAACGATGAGCAATCAAGGAGATATCGACATGATCCAAGGGAGGCCAGCTTCCTTGCTGCAAAGCGTGAAACTGCTCGAGCTTCTCATCTCTCACCGGACAATTGAAGAGATGACCGAGGATTCACGGCCACATCCATCAAGTAAGGTGTCCTCTTATTTTCCTTATATCTCCCTCGTCTTTTCCTTCGTGTTCTTCTATGTCCCCTTGTACCTCCTCTACTCTTTTCATCAAACCACCTCTTCTACCTCATTCCAATACCACTCCAACTCACATACCTCTTTGTTTCTCTTTCTAGCTCGTTGTAGTCTTTCCCTCTCCGATCAAAATCGTTGACCAGAGCTCGCTCCTTTTTTACTCACTCGCTAACAAGGAGCACCACCATTTACCTCCTCCACCCCACCTTAAGGTAATCCCAATTTGAATCCCCGCGAATCGGGACCAAGTAAACATATAAGTCCTAGAGCCCGAAGCTCATCACCATTGAATCATGGTGGTCGTTGAACACCATCTGAAGCAGTTGGAGCTTCAATTCTCCAGGAGCTTCGCCTGAAGCGCCTCCGCCCTATATGAGATATGCATGAAATCAAATGAAGGAGTGTGGTCCATTGATTGACCTACTCCTCAGTCCTCGACCATCGCAGCCGTCCAAGCACAAAGGAACTCCCACAGTTGGATCTAAAGCCATCGCCCTTGATCTCTACAGTAGATTCAAGGTGTGACCTCGACAATCATGTCCCCACGACATCCACAACCTCACAATGCACCACATGGGTGCACCAGCTCGGTGTGATTGAAAAGGAAGAACATCTTCGTCAGTACCCGGTGCGTGACAAACTTCGAACCACCCGACTATCAAGGGGCACTCGTATCTCCACTGAGGAGGGCAACAACAACTCACAACCCACATGCCACCTGCATGTGAGTGGTAATTTGTGGAAGCACACTTAAAGCTTCGTATATTGATGAGAAGACCTCCACAACAGGAGCTCACGCCCATGCACATGGTTAAGTCCACTCAATCTTTTTGAACTTCATTTTAGTTATGAATAAAGTGCAACCCGCACCCTGACTTTGAGCTTGTATTTCCCTGCTGATCCTTCAACATTTTGAAGTGCAATTTTTTATCACATTGTTGAACTAATACTTTACATGTCATATTGATATGATGATATTTGGAGCTGGGTGAATTTTGTGGAATTATTTTGCAAATAATTGCTATTTTGGACCTAGAAATTCACATATAATCAACAAGATAATATTAGGAGTTGAAATTTCGATGGTATGGTGGCTTAAACGACCTAAATGCATGCCATAATTCCGTGAAAAATATTGCAACTTGTGGTCTATACAATTAGTTCTTTATTCTGCTTGTTGGATTCACATAACTGAATATCTTGAAAAAACTAATAATAGGCACTTTTAGCCCATGCTTCGTCCGTGAATTTATTCGGAATTTCGTTCATTGTTTTGCTATTCTTAAAAATAAAAATTGAATGTTTTGTACATTTCTTGTTTGTTGGGATAATTCTGGTTAACTCCAAAATTTTCAAAAAATCTTAGGGTAATTGGCATCTTAACTAGTAGTTTAACATATATTAATTTCAAAGAAAACTATTACACCTACGCCTGAAAATCGCAAAAGTACTACAAAGATCACTAAATTCATAAAAAAGCATATTAAACCTAGACTTACAAAAAGTAGCGTTTTAAAAACTATATCTCGTGCATATTACAATTAAATAGCCGTACGTTTTACGGCCTTTTTTCACATAAATCCAACTTTCAAAACCCATTATTTCCCTTTAATATTTTTCCAACATTTCTTTTGTTTCGTTTTATTTTTATATTTCTTTATTTTAAAAAAATAGAGTCACTATTAAAAATAAAAATTACAATAATTTATTTTTTATATTGTTATCATCTTTATAAATATTTAAAAACCGTTATTTACCATTTTATATTGTGGAGTAGAGAGACGAATGAGATATTTATTCCATAGGACTAGGGTCCTTATAGAGAGAAAACCGTAAAGAGTACAAAAGGAAAAATACATAAATACCCTCGAGGGATACGAACCAGAAGGGTTAAAGGTTACGGAACCCGAAGGGTTAAGGGTTACGGAACCCGAAGGGTTACGAACATAAATGTAAGTATAATAACTTTAACACTCCCTCAAGTTGGAGCATATTTGTCGATCATGCCCAACTTGGATACTAAGTACATGAGGCGCTTCCTTGGAAGAGCCTTTGTAAAGATATTTGCAAGTTGAAGTTCGGTGGAGAGGTGTGGAGTGTTGATTCGTCCTCCTCGTATTGCATCATGAATGAAATGACAATCAACTTCAATGTGTTTTATCCACTCATGGAAAATTGGATTGGCGGCGATGTACGTGGTAGACATGTTGTTGCAGTATAAGGGCACAGGAATGGCGAGTGACACGCCAAGTTCTGTTAGGAAAGAGACAAGCCATGTGATCTCATAGGTGGCCTGAGCTACTGCCATGTATTATGCTTCCGCACTGGATCTGGAGACCACCGTCTGCTTCTTGCTTCGCCAAGTGACAAGGTTATCCCCAACAAACATGGTGTACCCTGTAGTGGATCGACGGTCCTTAGGAGAGCTAGCATAGTCAGAATCTGTATATTAGTGTGCCCATTCACCCCATAGAAGAGTCCACGTCCGGGAGATTCCTTCAAATATCGAAGGATTAAAAGAACATCCTGCCAGTGACTGTAAAGAGGCTTCTCCATATGCTGACTAGCTCTGCTCACAACATGTAATATATCTGGCCTAGTAACAATGAGATAGAATAATTTTCCCACTAAGCTTATGTACCGTGTTGCATCCTCAAAAGTTAGATCAGTAAAATATGAATATTTTCTCACTTCTACAGGGATGCCAGATGCTTGCATCCAAGTAGTCATGCCTCAGTTAGAATATCAAGGCAATACTTCCTCTGTGAAAGAAAGAGCCCCTCTGTAGTGCGTAGGGATGGGCATTGGGCTGGGCCGGCCTAACCCAAGCCCAAATAGATAATGGGTCGGGTTTGGGCCAAAGTATTGGGCCCGAATTTTTTTTTAGGTCGGGCTCGAGCTTGGCTCGGCCCAGCCCGATCCTGCCCGAGGGCCCGGCCCGGTATTAGCCCGCTACCCGGTCCAAGGGCCCAGCCTGAGATCGCAGTTATGGAAAACGGTTACAGTCTATACCAATTACTTATGATTTAGATACACTTGCATGGAATCCGAGCCCCGCAAAAAACGAGGTCCATAGACTCCATACTTAATCTCCTCGCCACTTAATTCACCTGTCCATGCGTCCTGCAAAATTTATAATGTGGTGGTCAGTGTTGTAAGAAAAATCCCAAGCTGTAATTGGGACCTCCTTTCCCGTTTGCCCATTGTCGCTTGGGTTTCGGAGTGATGTTTTCTTTAAAAAAAAGGCCTGTCGAACCATTAATATAGTGGCATACTGCAAGAGATTGATTAATAAGATTTTGCCATCCATAACTTATTTCGTATATCGGAAGTCCCTTGAACTGATGGAGGTTTTGTGATGTTACAACTACAAGCTTCATATCTCTAACGTGATATGCTTTCTTAGCCTCCAAAGGGTGCAAGGGTGCCTATAGAAAATTGACTTTTCATTTTGTTTTTTTAAGAAACTGACATTTCAAAATTTTTGCTGCAGATATTGGTCGTATCAGAGTTGTCGTTCGTTTACGTCCTAAGAGCGATGCAGATATCGCAGACAACACAAATTCTGCTTATTACATCGAAATGTTGCAAGAGGTATCACTCCTCTCATTTTTGAAATTTTCAAACTCAAGACCATCTTAATTAACATCGACCTTATATTGATATCATGGTAAGTCGGTAAGGGAGTTACATTTACTAGTCGGGCATGCCAAAAAGGTTCTTAACTGGCACCTCAAGTAATAGATGGGCCGAGCTTGGGCTTGGGCCGAACAGAAAAAAATTTGTGGGCTCGGACCCGGCCCAAAGCCTGATTTTTTTAATGGGCATGGGCCCTTCAGGGTCTGACCCAGCCTGGCCCATGTCCATCCCTAGTAGTGCGTATTACCTCGATGCCAAGAAAATAATGAAGTTGACCGAGGCCTTTTGTGACAAAGACCTTCTGGAGGAAGGTCTTGGTGTCCTGAATATTGTCTACATCATCTCTTGTGACCACCATATCATCAACATAGACAGCAAGAATGATTGTACCAGTAGACCGTCGTCTAACAAAGACAGAGTAATCGTATTTTATCCTCTGAAATCAAGTGTGTTGATCTCTGTAGTGAGTCTGTCAAACCATGCCCTAGGGCTCTACTTTAGGCCATAAATGGCCTTGTGTATTCAACATACATGCTCCCTATCGACTACATACCCTGATGGCATGGAAGGTCGTATCCCGATATATCAGCGATATATCGTCGATATATCGGTATCGACATGGGACCGATATCGAAATCGATATATCGATATATCCGATTTTTGGCATTTTCTTCAGAAAGATTCTTGGATATCCCGATATATCGGCGATATATCCCGATATATCGTCGATATATCGATATCGACACGATATCGAAACGATATCGATATCGATATGGCCTTCCATGCCTGATGGTTGCATCATGTAGACCTCCTCCTCAAGATCACCATAAAGAAAGGCGTTCTTCATATCAAGTTGATAAATGGGCCAAATCTTGTTGGAGTCAACAGAGAGAATGGTATGTATCGAACCCATTCTGGCTACGGGCGAGAAGGTCTCAAAATAATCAACTTCAACCTGTCAATAGAACCATCAGGCGACCGTTTGGTCGTGAAGACACATCGACAAGCCACAGGGCGAACTTCCGGGGGGCACAGCACAAGATCCCACGTGCCCCAGGAGGTATGTGCATCCATCTCCTCATCCATGGTTTGTCGCCAACCATGATCATGCATTGCACTGAAATGATCTCTTGGAACAGAAATAGCATTCAGAGCATCTGCAAATCTCTTGTCAAGCTAGATAAACCATCTGTAGAAGTAAAATTTGACATAGGGTGATATGTACATTGCCTTTTTTTGCTTTTGTAGAGCTGTAGAAAGTTCCTCGAGTACATCCGGGGCAACAATGGTGGGAGCACTCGAAGTAGTCATATCATCCTGCACAAAAGGGACAGGCAAAGGTACATACACTGGTGTAGATGGTATAGAGGTACGCTGGCGAGTATAGACGATTGGTGGATGAGGGAGGTCGAGAGGAATGTCACTCATAGTCTGTGTGAAATAACTTGTTTGCTCAAAGAAAGTGACATCAACAGACGCATAGTATCGACGCCCAACAAGATTATAACAATGATAGCCTTTCTGGGTATGAGAGTACCCAAGAAAGACACATTTCATGGCACGAGAGGATAATTTGTCAACTGCATGAAAATTATGAACAAAGGCAATACAACTAAAAATACACAGAGGTATGGGAAAAGAAGACTCAACAGGGTAAAGTAAGGAAAATGAAGTTGCCCTTATAGAACAGACGAATGAACACGGTTGATGACATAAACTGCAGTAAGGATAACATCTCCCCAATAATGCTTAGGAACACTCATTTGACTAAGAAGAGATCTGGCAACATGAAAGACACATTTGATGGCACGAGAGGATAATTTGTCAGCTGCATGAAAATTATGAACAAAGGCAATACGACTAAAAATTCACAGAGGTATGGGAAAAGAAGACTCGGCAGGGTAAAGTAAGGAAAATGAAGTTGCCCTTCTAGAACAGACGAAGGAACACGGTTGATGAGATAAACTGCAGTAAGGATAACATCTCCGCAATAATGCTTAGGAACACTCATTTGACTAAGAAGAGATCTGGCAACATTTAGCAAATGTCGGAGTTTCCTCTCAGCTATACCATTTTGTTGTGAGGTACATGGACATGATGTTTGGTGAACAGTTCCTTGGGATGCAAAGAAAAAGGTCAAGTCCTGTTGGGTTAACTCAAGAGCATTATCAGTACGAATGATCTTAACAATGCTAGAAAAGGTTTTAACATATTGAAAGAAACTTTTGACTATTTGATTAATCTTCGAATGCTCCGTTAATAGATATAACCAAGAAGATCGACTATAATCATCAGCGAAAACTATAAAATAGCGATGACCACTTAATGTGTGGATCGGACAAGGTCCCCAAACATCATAATGAACAAGATGAAAAGCAGCAGTACTACGAGACTCAGTACGAACAGGAAATGAAGCTCGATTGTGTTTCCTGAACTCACATGCCTCGCACTGAAAGGACTTCAAAGCAGAGAGCTCAGAAAACATCATGGAGATGGCCTTGGCAGAGGGATGTCCAAAGCGCAGATGCCATAGGAGCTGATATTCGAAGATGGGCGCAGCACCAACAAATTGCAATCCGAGGGTATGTCAAGATAATGTAGGTTGTTCTTCTCATGACCCCCACCAGAAATCCGCCTCGTTTGAATGTCCTGGAAATAACAAGACTCGTCAAATATCACACGGCAATGAAGCTCCACACAAAGCTTGTGAAGTGATAGCAAACTAAAAGGAAAATCAGGAGCACAGTGAACCCCAGAAAGTCAGAGCTTGGAAGAGAATTCCATAGTTCCGATGGTAGCAATCGGTGATTGAGTCCCATTAGCGACTCGAACTGACTTCACAGAGGTAGATGGTATGGAAGAGGTGAGTAGACTACCTTCTCCTATGATATAAGTAGAGGCACTGGAATCAATAATCCAAGCTGGAGCAGGAGTGACAGCAGAGTTGCCTATTATACCTGAAGGAGTAGCCAGAGCAGTGGTAGTGTTACTAGTGGTAGTAGGCCTTGGAGTTAGAAGGATCTGCATCAGGCGGGAGTAATCTGCGTCATTAAGATGAATAGTCTTGCTACTGGAGGTTGTTGTAGGCAGGGATCGCCATATCGCGATATATCGTCGATATATCGGCGATATATCGGTATCAACAGGTCACCGATATATCGCCGATATGGACGATATCGGGTATCGACAGGCCAAAATAGCACAATGGATACCGGGTTTCAGCGATATGCGTCGATATATCGCCGATATATCGGCGATATATCGGTATCGACATTGTATCGAAACGATATCGATACCGATATTTCCTTCCTTGGTTGTAGGCAACGCCTCTTCCACATCATAGGCATCATCATAGGCACTATTGGCGTGATAAGAAGGTACGCCAAATTTTTGCCAGCATCGTTCAGTCGGGTGGTTCCACCTACCACGTTGAGTGCATGGGGCAGTAGAGTCTCGTCCACGACCACGGCCAAAGTCACGGCCTCGTCCATTCCCATCCACGGCCACGACTTGCATCACGACCGCGTCATCCTCGTAAGTCGTATATACCTCCTTATCCACGTGAGACGATGTGTGCAAAGTTCTCTGTTAAAGGTAAGACGGGAGGACTGGCAGCCGATGTCTCGAGTTCCTCAAGTCGGCCAAAGATGACATTCATTGTTGGCAGTGTGTCTAATATAAGAAATTGCTCCTATGCTGCATGGTATCTAGAATGCAGGCCATCAAGAAAGCGGTATGCATGCTAGTCAGAACGCTCTTATATCTGTTTGGTGCAGCATGAGGGCTGGAATATTGCAAGTTCCTCATATTGGCTAGAGAGATGCATGTAGTACTCGATGAGGGTGGAATCACCATTAGATGCAGACCAGATTCGCCTGTAAACGTTTGAAAGGCATGACTTCATCTTCTTCTGGGAGTATGTTTGCTCAAGATCCTCCCACATTTCCTTGGTCGTATTTTTGTAAAGAAGACTTGAGGCAATGTGAACCTCAACATTGTTGGTCATCCAGTTGATAACCAAGTAGTAGTCTATCTGCCGGTTGTCGTACTCTTTGTCCTTTCATCTAAAGGATCTTCAGTCAGAATGCAGAGTTTCCTCTGACCACCAATGAACACCATAAAGGATTGCGATCAGAGCACGTAATTTTCTGTGCCCTTGAGTTTGATAAAGTGCCTTGTGCCATAATATTCGTGGCCAAGGGCCTGGTCTCGGTAAAAGAATGTGACATGGTGGTCTTAAACGAGAAATAAGATCTTGTGATCAACTAAAGATGCATAAAAGGGCTAGAAAATGCCCTAAAACTCACGTTTGCCCTTGAAGAAGGGCTAAAAAACCTCAATGAACAGCAGATTTGGATTCCTGGAAGCGTTGGGCAGCGCTAGCGGGAGGGTTGTGGCCCCCTGGCGATACTAGCGAGCTTCCGTAGGTGGTTCCAGCAGCAACAATAGGTGTTGGAGATTGGAGAGACTCCTTTGGGGTCAAGAAGCTACACTGGAGGCGATTGGAGGGCCTTGCGCGGGGCCTAATTCGAGGAAGAAGGCTCGCACAAGCCTTTGCGAGGCTTGAAGGTGGCGGTGAGGATTTTAGGTCAGAACCCTGATCTAGGACCGTTGCTCTGGTACCATGTGAACAAGAGAGACGAATGAGATATCTATTCCATAGTGCTAGGATCTCTTATATAGAGAGAAAACCCTAGAGAGTACAAAAGGAAAAATACATAAATACCCCCCGAGGGGTTACGGAACCGAAGGGTTAAAGGTTACAGAACCCGAAAGGTTAAGGGTTACTGAATTATAATATTAGAAATTAATTAAAAAATAAAAAATAAAAAGAATAAACTAAAAATATAAAATGCAAAAAATTACACATATTTGTTCATTTATGAGGTAAACCTAAATAGAAAAACAACTAAACACAAATAAAAAATAATAACACGATAAAAACGCAAAATAAAATAAAAGCACATACACAAGTGGACATTTTTCCCTCGAACTTGTGTGAGTGAGACTGTGTGAGAAGCCTCTATTGGTATTTCTTGTATCCCGCTCAAACACCGACTGATGTACATGGTTGAATCGACTGAATGACTTGGATCGCTACAAACAATAATCCCATACAATCACAGCATCATGTAGCACTTTTAATCACAATATAGACAAGAAAATCACAAATACACAAGTATTTAATGTGAAAACCCTCCAGGGTAAAAACCACAACCAGACCCCCGACTCGGGCTTTCAACCTGACCCACATGGGCCTTACCACTAAACCAAGTTGCCTACGCGGGCAACCCAACCATTTACAACCTGAATTGATTACGCGGTCAACTCCGTCGTTTACAAACTGAGTTGTTTACGCCATGGAAGGCCGTATCGATATCGATATCGTTTCGATATCGTGTCGATATCGATATATCGACGATATATCGGCGATATATCGCCGATATATCGGGATATCTAGGAATCCTTCTGAAGAAAATGCCAAAAATAGGATATATCGATATATCGATTTCGATATCGGTCCCATGTCGATACCGATATATCGGCGATATATCGCCGATATATCGGGATACGGCCTTCCATGGTTTACGCCGACAACTCAAAATCGTATATAAATTAAACAATCCTAATAACCTCAATGCCAAAGTAAATTGCAATGAATAATAAGAGGCACAATAAAAACAATCTTATAGAACGAGGAGCGTGCTCGTAATAATCAATCACAGATAATCAGAGCTGTTGCAGTGAAGAATGCGGTAGAAAATAGCTCTTGAATTCTCTCAAAGTATAGAGTGCAGAGAGTAGAGAGCTTGTTGCTCTTGGTGTGTTGTAGAATGAGATATGGGATCCTATTTATAGGTCTTGGGGTCCCATTGGCCTTGGTTCTCAAAAACATGGCCTCAAATTTCAGCGAAATTCGGTCGAATTTCTGTCGAATATTGATATCCAATCGAAATCGAAAGTCAATTGAAATGGCCGAAATGACCAAAATATGGGGGCCCTAATACAAAAAATGATCGAAATTCTGATCGAAATTTGACCGAAATTCGACCGAAATTTTGTTTCGATCGGTCACCGAAATGGTGACCGAAACTGACATTTAGGGTCTTGCTCAAAAACAAACCATTGTGAATAAATCAAGAATGAAATCGGCCTCAAAAATCTTTCTCAAATGGAATATGATCGATCGAGATACTAAGATCATCAATCAGAATCAAATTATCGATCATGAGGATTTAGGTGATCAATCAAAATCAAGGGATGATCGATCAAGGATCAAAACTGATTGATCAAAGATATAATCGTTGTAATTCAAATATTAATCGAGCATAAAAGGAGAGTGATCGATCAGAGGTGATCGATCAAGTGTAAATGGTTGATCGATCAGCTTGACTCTTTGGCTTAAAAGTCAAAGGACTAAAATACAATATGCACGATTTGAGGTCTTTTACATTCTAAGACAATTACAAAAAAAGTAAAGACTCAATAAAAGAAAAGATCGACTTCTTCTTGGGCTTGAGATCACTCCATGAGCTTGAGCTGGAGTTCTATATCCTTGAACTCCTTTACGCTTCTTAGCTTCTTCTTCGCTTAAGCTTAAGCTCCTCAACTTGAGCTTCTTCCTGGTCCAGTAGCTTTCCTGTTATTGACCTAGCTACAAGCATTACACACAAGTTTTGATATCGTCAATATATATATATGCTTATGTACTAACAACTTCCCCACTCATGCATGCACTCACAACCTCCTTTGCACCTAATGTCGACCCAGGTACACTTGGTTAAATAAAAGTGTTGAAATATTTTTGTTGTATAATTGGGTTGGTTAGCTACATCGACATATTCATTAGAGGTATCAATCAATTCACAACAATCAGCTATTAAACCTTCTCAACCTATTGCCAGAGGACACCAAGAGAGGCTTCTTCTTCTTATATCTCACGCCCAATGATCTTAACGACGAGCTCCACCAACCACTTTTCCTTACTACTGTGAGATGCTTCAAAGCCTCAGAGGATTACCTTAACGACGTGTTTGGTTGACTGTGATCAAGATAAGAATGGAATACTGATTACTAAAAATAGCAATTTTAGGTATTTGGCAACAACAAAAAAAGAAAGGAATGATAATTCCTCTGGAAACGAAACTCTTCAAATTCGGGGAATGATGATTCAACCCCCACCCACGGATTCTGTTTCCCAGAAGGAATGCATGCCCACATCCCATGATTATATTTTCATCCACCCCTATTCAACTCTCCCATACAGTACTCGTTTCACTCTTCCATAATTGTATGAATTCCCTACCCACTTGTTGTTCAGCTCATTCCCGTTTACTTGTTGTGTTCAGATCCATCTCTTTGAGGTATGCAAAACGATATTATAATGCTTACTTTGTATTGGCATGTATTTCATGAAAAAGATTGAAATGAAAATAATGTTAGGCATGTTAGGCATCAACGGGAATGGTACGAAATAGGGAACAAAAAAGTTTATGGAGCAATAAACATATCCATTGCAATTTTCATTAAAAATGTGTCCTCATTTTTTATTATATTAAATTACTCTCATCATATGCATTTAAAGCTTTGAAGCATCTCACGTAAAGATCGGATTCGGAATGATGCCATCAGAAGGAAAGTTGGTGTAGCTCTGATCGAGGATAAGATGTAAGAAAATCCCTTAAGGTGGTTTGACTATTTGCAAAGGAGGTGAGCTAATGCATCGCTGAGGAGATGCGAGTTTTGGGATGTTGAACCGGCTAAGAGAGGGCAAGGAAGGCTAGTTTATTAGATGTAAGTCGAGAATGACCCAAGACAGATCTGAATGGAGGCAAAAAATCCATGTAGTCGACCATACTTAATGTAGGAAAAGACTTTGTTGTTGTGTATATGCATTTAAAAAACAGCATTTGTTTATATTTTGGTATGTTTGAATTTTTTATCCAAAAAATGATCAGATTAGTACGAAATATGTTGATACTCATAAAGTAAAGCAAACTGCCTGCATGTAAATATCATTCAAATATAGACTCTCTCGCTTTTAGAATAGGAATTATACGCATATAGTAAAATTTAAGCTCACGTAAATTTATCTTGACCTAAATATCTTTTCAAATACTGCGTGGTTCATATATTAAACATGATTGTAATGTTCTTTTTATTAATTTTATGTAGCTATGGCTCGATTACCTTATTTTTTGAGGAAAAGAAAGCAATACATAAGATTGGTTGTTGTGATGACTTATTGGATGAAAATGTTACAATTGGTAAATCTTTTCTTTATTGTTACTCGAGAGGTTATGTTTTGGTATTATAAAACAAATTATGTAAAAAGGTGCAAGCATGATTTGGATGTGCAGAGAAGCGAATCACTTCAAAGACTGATATATGATAATGATACCAATTACAAGGATGGATAGGTATACTTTCGAAAAATTAGGTGGCTTACTCAATACTGTTGGATATTGTGATACAAGAAGCATTAACGTCGATGAACAAGTTGCTATCTTTCTCCAAATATTGGCACATCATACGAAGAACACGGTTATTTATTTCTACTTTATTTGGTGTGGGGAAACAATTAGCAGACATTTCCATTGAGTAATAAATGTTGTTATATGTCTCCACGAGGAACAATATAAGAAGCCACAACCTATTCCAGAAAATTCCACCAAGGATTAATGGAAATAGTTTAAAGTAATCAATTTAAATATATATCTACTTATTTTTAAGATTTTAATTGTTGATAGAAGCTTCTCTTGTTCAGAACTGTTTAAGTGCTCTTGATGGTACATATACTGATGTAATCATTCTAAAAATCGACAAACCAAGATATAGGACAAGAAAACAAACAATTGCAATCAATGTTTTAGGAGCCTATGCACCGGATATGCAATTTATATATGTATTACCTGGTTGTGAAGGTTCAGCAATGGATAGTAGTGTTTTACGTGACGCGCTAACTCAAAGAGAAGGCTTAGTTGTTCAGCATGTTAAATACATGTTATTTTACTCTGCCTACGTGTGGTTATTAGTATTTCAAATCTTTATCATAATTTTAGGTTGATTCAAATATAATACAATACTACTTGGTGGATTGCGGATATATGAATGGAGAAGGATTTCTTGCTCTGTATAGAGGTCAACGATAAAAAAATTTGAAAAAACAATACCATCTAAATATATGGAGACATGGTTACCAACCAACAACATCAAAAGAATTTTTTAATATGAAGCATGGATCTGCGAGAAATGTGATAGTAAGATGTTTTGGTTTACTTAAGCGCAGATGGGCAATTTTAAGAAATCCCATAATTTATCCGATAAAAATTCCAAATAAAATACTTCTTGCATGTTGTTTACTTCACAACCATATAAGAAAGGAGATGGAAAATGATCTTATGGAAAATGAAGCTCCATAAGCACATGTTGAAGACACATCGGATGATAAAGAAGTCGATCCAATAACAACTGCTAAATCATCATATGGGTGGAACACATAGAGAGATAATATGGCTATGAAGAAGTTTACATGGTTTTAGCGGAAATATAAAGTCCCTATTTTATAGATCATGTGATTTTTCCCCGTATTTTTTCCATTATTTGTTGTATTTCTCTTAAAAATAAATAATATCGTATTTCTTAAATAGGTATGAGTCAAAATTTTGACGACAGTTTTGGACCTGGTAAGAATAAGAGAAATGGATAAAAGAAGAAGATCAAAAATTGATCGAATCTCATTTGGAGTTGGTACAAGCACGAATGCATAAAGCCGACAATGGCTCAAATCCGAAGATTTAGGAATTTTAGAAAGGAGTCTAGAACAGAAACTACAAGGATGTAGACTCGAAGGAAAGCTACATATTGAGTCATAGATTAAAATATGTAAAACTTACTTTGCTATCATGCGGGATATGCTACATGGAAGTACAAGTGATTTTGGATATAATTCAAACATAAAATGTGTCTTCGTAGAAAATCATGTTTGGGAGAATTACATAAAGGTAAATTTTACTATAATTTCATTTTTATTATGCAACTTTATTCAAATAACTAATATTATATGATATTTTGTTGATGTAGAGCCATAAAGATGCAACTCAATTCATGTATAAGTAATTTCTATTTTATAGTGAAGTTTACACGATCTTTGGTAAAGAACATGTTACTACAAATCTTGCGCAAGAGGCTGCAGAGATAGTTGATGAGATAGGTGCAGAAACATCAATTGAAAATGTAGTTGCTGATGATGGAACCGGGATGAATGAGATTGAGAATAAAGAACCACTCATATCAAGAAATGGACAAGAAAATAAAAGTTACAGTAATAGTTGTAGTAGACGGAGAAGATCAAGAGATGGTAACATGGGGAAAGCTATCATGGATATTGCAATGTTAATTTCTTCGGAGATTAGAGATATAGTAATGCAATTTACTCAAGCATTCGGTGTTAATGGTGTAAAGATTGAAGTTAAATGAAGAAATGAAAAGTTTCATGTTTTTGTTAAAAAACTAGAGCTTGCTGAAGATGGCACATTATCCATAAGCAATAGATATCTTCTTCACCTTTTCGGACGATGACAAAGAGGACTTTATCAGAGAATTCCTCGATGGAAGTATTTAGTTTTGAGAGTAGTGTAAAAATATTTTATTAATTTTAAATAATTTGATATGTAGTTATCGAAATTTTGTAGTAAAAGTTGATGACTCTAAAACCAGTGGTTTAACTTTATTTTAATAAAAGTATACATAAATTTTGAATGAAATTGGTTTTTTCATAATAACATATCAAAGATGGATGGAAAATGCAAAACATCCTCTCCTATTCCATTCATTCAAGGAGATACCAAACACAACAAAGGATTTGGAACTCCATTTAATGATTCCATTCTCTAAGTGCACCAAACTGTAAAATAGAAAGACATTCTTTTCCATAACTCATTCCATTCCAAAAAAGATTCCATTCCATCGTAATTCCTTTCCGCCACCCCAAACACGTCGTAAGCGAACGTCGCATCCTCGTGGCAACACTACACACCACCCTTGTAGGTCTTTGAAATAACCCTTCCTCACGAGTGCGGAAAAATGGACCAAAATCCCACTAATAACTACAAAAACATATATTTAATCTCCTAGGTTAATTAGGCCAATGAAGTAGTAGATTCATGTGATTTATGTCCATAAAACACAGGCACACTTTTTAAGGTCTTAATCACGGATAAGTCGTAGTTGAAGTTGCGTGAAAGATTGCTGTTCTGAATTTGTTAAAGGAGCATTTCACAACTATCGGAAAGGAGTATGTAGTCCTACAAAAAAAAGATATGGATGATGGGGCTTCATCTTGTGTAAAGATCCAATCTTGGAAGAATGATTATTTTGACATCAACATCGATATGCATCAAGGTTCAGTTTTGAGCCCTTTCCTTTTTACTTTTATTATGAACTAGTTGACTAATCACATTTCGGATGAGATACCTTGGTGTATGATGCTTGCCAATGATATTATATCGATCAAAGAAACTAGAGATGGAGTAAATAAGAAGCTTGAGGTTTGGAGACATGCCTCAGAGACTAAAGGATTTCATATAATAGGGCTACAATTGAATACACAAGTGCAACTTTGATCGAAGCAGCAGTGAAGGAATCGAAGGTGGAGATTGGAGAAGATAACAGAAGAAAGATTCTTTTAGATACTTGTGATCTATTTTGCAACATGAAGGGGAAATCGATGGAGATATTACTCATAAAAAATACATCTTACCTAAAGTGGAGAGGAGCCAATGGTGTTCTATGTAATCAGAGAACTCCTTCAAAAATCAAAGAAAGTACTACAAAGCTATCGTGAGACCTGTTATGCTCTATGGATCTAAATGTTGGTGTGTGAACCATAGCAAGATTTTAAATTTCGGTATCAAATATCGTATCGATACCATGTCGAAACGAAATTTCATCGAAATCGATAAATTCCGATCACATTTCGCCCAAATCGAGCAACATTTGTGAAGGAAGGCCCCCATATCGACATTTCGCTTGAAATTTTCGGTCCCATGTCGAAACTAAAATTTCGGCAAAATTTCATGAAATCTGAAACCATGAACCATAAACATGTGCAGAGGACATTAGCAAAAAAATACTACGCTAGATGTGTGGTCGCACACGAAAAAATCAGATTCGTAACAATATGACTAGGAATGTTGGTGTAGATCTGATTGAGGATAAGACGCGAGAAAATCATTTAAGGTGGTTTAGCCATTAGTAAAGGAGGTCTATCGATGCATTAGTTAGAAGATGCAATATCTGGGATGTTAGACTAGCTAAGAGAGGGCAAAGAACCCAAGAAGTGCTGGAAGGAGACTATTCAAAGGGATCTTGATTACTTTGTTATAAATCTGAGAATGACGAAAATTATATCTGAATGGAGACCAAGAATCCATGTGGCCGACCCTACTTAATGTGAGAGAAGGCTTTATTGTTGTATATTCAAACATGTCAAATATTCATGGTTCGTGAGAATTTGACAGTAGGCAGACAACGATACAATGTAAAAAATTAGAGAAGACATCCCTTGCTGAAGAATGAAGATATCCGACTTAGAAATGATGGGTAGCAAAATTTGTTAGCTATGAATAACAAAATCTGAAGGTGAAGAAGAGCGTGAGCAAGATTCCGGTGAAGAGGGAGTGTGTTGGTGCCGCCTAGTCTTCTTCTGAAGGGCAGAAAAGGTCAGCTCCCTCGTGTGATGGCTGGCAACATAGGTTGGTGGTGTGGTCGAAGGCAAAAGGGGGGAGGGAACGGCCTCCTGGTGCTTCCGTTGTGGTGTGAGAGATCATCTTTCGAAGCAGTGCCATGCGCCGGAGCCACTCTGTTTCGGGTGCGGCGCACCGGGCCATCGCTGGCGTAATTGCTTGTCCAAGGGGTTGCTCGAGTTGAAGGTCGACACCGTGAAGGCTGAGGCGGTGGGGTATATCCCATAAGATGTCTCATCTCCTATGGACTTGGCTTCGCTTGTCTTAGCTCTCGCCATAGGTGTGACGCAAGATCACCTTCTGATGGGGGTCGTTATCGGTAGAAAATTGGCAAACCTTAAATTTAATGTGAAATGAACCTATTAAAATTAAACTAAGGAAATCACTAAAGAATTTATTCAGGCCTCGATATGTGTGCAAATAACATGAAATTTTTATGCAAAGTTGAGTTAACTATCCTAGAGCTACTGTGAATTTTTGAGAATTTTTGGAGCTATAAAGAAGTAATTATTAATTAAAATGTTCAACTGGGCAAAATATCACACAAATCAACCAATTAATTAATTTAAAATTCTACTGCAATTACAAAAATATGACAAGTGGCACAACAGATAGAGGACAAGTTACTCAACAATATGCAATTTTTAGAATTCAAAAATGATGCAAAATGACACCTAGGGATGTGTGCAAAGACAGGGGTGTATTTGCAATACAGAAAATAAAATTACATAAAAAGAAATATGCTGACAAACTTAAATGCAATTACTTATAATGCTGGGGAATGAAATGCAATTTCTCCACTGGGCACGTGCTCCTCACGTGGGTGCTGCTTCACAGGGACCTTTTTGTAATTTCAAAAAGTCCCCAGGGCCTCTACGCAAAATACCCAGGCCGCACGTGCTCCTCACGTGGTCGGCCTAGGCTCGGGCGGCTTCGGAGGCTCGAGGCTTGGCTCGGGAGCTCCTGGAGGTCTGGAGTGAGGCTCGGCTAGCCTCGGGTGGTCCAAGCCTAGGGTCGGGGATGAGGCTCGGTCTTCGTCGACGTGGCGTGCTGAAGACCCTTGGATCAAGATCGATCCAAAGGATGTCGGTGCTGACGCGTGGCGAGATCGAAGGCCGTCAGATCTGGATAGATCCAACGGTGGTCGATGCCCGCTGAAGATGGTGACGTGGCTGGCTAGAGACCGTTGGATCCAGATGATCGATCCAACGGCTGTCTGACGCGGGCGACGTGGCGTACTCCTGAGCGTAGGATCAAGGATGATCCTACGGTCGTCTGTTGTTCCAGATGACGGATGTCGTGGCGTGACGTCGACCGTTCGATCGAGATGATCGAACGGTATCTGGGGTTTCTCCCTCAATGGTCCTCCGCCGCCTGCGGAGGAGATGGCGGGGCTCCGGCGACGAGGCCTTGGCTCCGCCCGTCCCTCCAGATGTCGGTGAAGCTCTCCGGAATATCGGAGATGTCCCAGAGGATGCGCGGTGATGCGGCGAGGCTTCTGGTGGTCTCAGGAGCTGGAGAGGGGCGTCAGAGCTCCGTGGCGACGAAGCTCAAAAGGAGCTCCGGTGAAGTTCCGATCAATGAACAGCAGGTATCTGCAGGGGTTAGGGGGAATAGCCGAGGCGTGTGCGTGCTAGTGGAGAGGTGAGGATGGAGTGGCGAGGCCTAAAGCGGAGTGTGGATGGTCTGGCGATGGTGCTCCGGCCAAGTAGCGGAGCTGGAGTTGATGGAGGACGAAGTGCGTCGTCGGAGGGTGCGAATGGTACCGCGAAGATTGGAGCTCCGTCGCGGAGCTCGGCGAGGTGAGGGCGAGGCGAGAGGATCACGGTGAACGGCGAATAAAAAGGGAGAAATCGAAGCAAAAATGAAACTAAGATTAAACGAAGGTGGAGGAGATTACCTGGGGTTTGGAGCTCGAGGTCGAGGTCCAGATCGTCGCTCGAAGGGGCGGTAAGTCCCTGAGCTCAAGCAGCGACTCGGAGGAGTGGTTGCGACACGGCGGAGGTGCCGCGGATCTCGTCGGAGAAGATGACCGTCTTCGCTTGAGGAATCGGTCGCTTGCTGTCACCAAACGGAAGTTCCGAGCTCGGGGAAAATCTCAGGGGTGGCGGATAGGGATGAAGTCGGCCAGAGGGCGAGTATTTAAAGGATGGAGGTCTCGGCAGGGCTGGTGATGGGGCGAAGTTTATGGAGGTAGTGGAGCGTCTATGGCGGTCGACGTGGGTGGTGAAGTGGTTGGCGAGGATGAGGGACGAGTGGGGAAGGTCGTGGAGGTGATGGTGGTCGGAGAGGGTGGCTGGAGTGCGGCCAAGAATAGGAAGGGGCAAGCCCCTCGCGCACGGTTGAGAACGTGGGAGAGAGGGGCGCTGGAGGTGGAAGACGAAGTCCCAGCCGTTGGATCCCTTGATCCAACGACCGAGATCGAAGCGGGATGGAACAGTAGCGATCTGATCGAGGGCGAGTGATCCGAAGGGTGTGATGGCGCCACGTGGAGCGTTGTGGGCGTAGCGCGAGCGGACGGATGCGATTAGCATAGGGCGTTTGATCGGGCGGTTGAGATGTTTGTGGGGCTAACGGCTCAGATGGAAGGACTGAGGCGTGATCTGATGGCGCAGAATGCGCCACGTGGCACAATGTGGAAGAGGCGCGAACGGGCGGATCAGATGAGTCCTTGGAGATGATCAGACGGTGGACATTTAAGGCGCACGTGGAGAGCATCTGACCATTGGATCAATAAGACCATCCAACGGCTAAGAGGCGCGGCGGCCAGGGCAAGGGGAGTGGGCCACGTGGCGCAACCAGAGGGCGCCACGTGGCCGGCTGTGATTGGCTGAAATAAGAAATGAAGTTAGGGGAGAAGGAGGCCTAATTTGGAAAAACTCAAAACATGAAAGTTATAGATCTTGATGAGATCTACAAGTTTCATGTTGACCAAAGACGGAGATGAGGTCAAATATGATACAAAAATACAAAGATACAAATATACATATAAGGAGGATACAAAGAGGCCCAAAAACCCTATTTTTTTCATACGAGCTCCAAATTGGATGAAATTAGTCTCATTTTAAAGGTTTTTAATATGTATTAATCTGAAAGTGAGTAAACCTAGTTTGGAGTTGGTATGAGGGATCTATGGGCATTTTGAGGTCCAAGGGCTTTAGGGCTTTATTGGTACTCTTACAAAGGGGATTCCTGTCTCTCTTCCTTATATTATTAACTAAGGTGTACATAGTATAAGGCAGAGCTTATTTTGATAAGTGGATATTTTACAAGGAATTTTGGCTTCTTATTTAAATGCAAATGGAGTGCTAAAATGCATGTTTTATGTATGCATTATGAATGCTATTTATGCATTATAAAGGGAAATATGCCTCTATTTACTCAGGAACAAGGCTCTATTTTTAACTTTTGGAGTGGTGAATCACAGATTCATCAACCCCCTATACTTAAACCTTGCTCGTCCCCGAGCAACTAAATGAAATGCAAGAGTAAAATGATTTTGGGTTCCATACCAAGGTCATGAACAAAAGTTAAAAATGGAGCTTAACTCGACCTTTGGATTAATTGTGTGGCGGAACCTTATTTGGACCTGAACCTAAGACCTAACAGACTTCAAGTTCCACAAGTCTTTTATTCAAGACGCCTCAATAGTCAGGTCAGAACAAACCCTCAAACGCAAATTTCTGATGACTATGATTCTTACTTGTACTGTGTAAGTGAGATATAGCTCTCCACATCAGAAATGACTCGGAACCAGCCTCCTCTAACAAGGTAACTCAATAACCCGGTCCAGTAACTATTTCCTCGAGGAGTGGGGTATTCCCTTCCAAGTTCAAGTGCGACCAACTCAAGAGGAGGGGGTAGAGAAAAGAATGGACGGTAGCCAATGTAGCTACCTATCCCGGGATGCCTGACCAGGGTAGCCAAGTCATCCAGCTGCATTTCTTTGCTAATATACAGACTCCGACAGGTATTTTATTTTCACTTGGACCTGTCTGATTTTTTTTGGAGTTTTTGCATATTTTTTTTTCAAACTCGTACAAGGTGCAGCATGTACATCAGGAGTTTTTCCTCTTGAGTCAGTAGACTATCCCTCTTTTGAAGCATTATTGCAACCCACAGCATCCTGTCCTTAGATGTCAACACCACCAGACTAGGTTGAGATGCACTACCCTCCCTAGAGGAGGACGGATGTTTCCATCCGTGTGCTACTCCAAGCTAAAGGATTCTACCTCCTCACCACCTCATCAATGAAGAGCTACGTGCATTGTGCTTGTCCAAGTTAGGTCATTATCTAAAAGAATCCTGAGTATGCACGAGATATTTTACTTAGACTAATCAAGATGACATGTGAACATAGACTTGCGGACTCAAAGATTTAAGTCACTTGACCTGAGAAATCTTAACTCCAGTTCCTATAAGGTTCCTCTGAAATTAGGTG
The DNA here is from genome assembly GCA_037367405.1 of Ottelia alismoides. NCBI lineage: Eukaryota > Viridiplantae > Streptophyta > Magnoliopsida > Alismatales > Hydrocharitaceae > Ottelia > Ottelia alismoides. The sequence continues at coordinate 139,608 of JAZKJV010010955.1, read as the reverse complement.
GAATAAGGTCAAAGCGAGTCCATCCTCAATATCTACTTAGACTAGTCAAGATGACATGTGAACATAGACTTGCGGACTCAAAAATTTAAGTCACTTGACCTGAGAAATCTTAACTCCAGTTCCTATAAGGTTCCTCTGAAATTAGGTGGATTAAGGTCAAAGCGAGTCCATCCTCAATATCTACTCATAACTTGGTTCAGAACCCACTAGCTTTCCACCTTGCATATGCAAGATATGCAGATGAGATGCAGATTTAATGCTATGAAGATGGATGAAAATGCAAGACTCTTTTTCTTTTCTTTTTGGATGTAGAGATGATATGCAAGAATAAATAAGAAGCCTGTTTTTATTTTTATTTTTTTTTTCAATTTTTTTACCCACCCCTAATTATTGTAAAATATATATACAAACATATGCGAAAGTACGAGCTATGCGTAAAGTATATATGTAATATATACACGCCCCCTATACTTAGCGTGTGCTATGTCCTCAGAGCACGAAGAGCGAGGAAGAAGACATAGCTCGTGCTAAGCGTAGGAGAGCTAAAGAGAAGGAAAAATGTATAGAAATCGACCAGCCCCCCTATACTTAGGCTCTGGCAGCCTAAGTGTAGAAGAAAGTCAAAAAGTGGGGCGGACGAGGTCAAGAAGAGAAATGGATGAATATACAATGTGGGCATCGGTCCCCCCTATACTTAGGCTCAGGTCAGCCTAAGTATAGGTCGGAAGTGAGTATGAGGACCAATGTGATCTGGAGAATGTACAAAGAACCGACTCAAGTGACTCCTCCCCCCTATACTTAGGATCTGGTCATCCTAAGTATAATCCAAGATAGTGATCTGATGAGGCTGGGATGGGTTACTAGAGTCGCGTGGGAGAGAGGATAGGATGTACAAGAAGAATGTTGATATATACAAATGAGTTGGTCTGAATCTTTCAAGATGCTGCTGATGGCTGGAGCTCACTGCTGCAAGGTCTCATACGCGGCTCGAGGTGCATCTGCTGAATCTGTCTCGCGCATGAATACAATCTCCTCAACATGGACTAACCGCTCATTAGATTCGACGAAGTGCTTCAACAGTTGTCCATTCACTAGGAATGTCGGTGCGTCATCTGCGAGATCTGAGATCTCGACACATCCACTATCATGCACCGTGCGGACGACAAATGGGCCTGTCCACTTGGACTTCAACTTGCCTTGGAAGATCTTCAGCCTAGCATTAAACAACCATACCTTCTGTCCAGGAACAAAGGTCTTTCGTCTGATATACCTATCATGCCAACGCTTCACATTGTCCTTGTACACCAAACTGTTGTTATATGCACGGTTTCTGACTTCCACAAGCTCATTCAGATCCATGTCTCTCTGCTGTTGCCCAAGGTGCGTGTTCCAGTTGACCTTCTTAATTGCCCATTCTGATTTGTGTACTAACTCTGCGGGCAAATGGCACGGCTTTCCGAATACCATTCGGAATGGGGAGGTGCCTAACGGTGTCTTGTAAGCTGTCCGATATGCCCAGAGGACTTGATCCAAGATCTAAGACCAGTCCTTCCTGTCCGGCCGGACAAGCTTTTGCAATATAGTTTTCACCTCCCTATTTGACACCTCAGCCATACCATTGGTTTGTGGGTGGTAAGGGCTAGCGACACGGTGTTCGATGCTGTAGTCCTTCAGGAGTTTCTTCACCTCCCGATTCATGAAGTGGCTACCCCCGTCAGATATCATCATTTTGAGGATCCCGAACCTAGAGATTATATGATCTCTGATGAATTTACAGACAGTCCTGCTGTCTGCGGCTCGGGTTGGGATAGCCTCCACCCATCTGGATAGATAATCTACCGCAAGAAGGACATATTCGAACCCGTGGCTAATAGGGAATGGGCCCATGAAATCGATGCCCCAGACGTCAAAGACATCACAAATGATGACAGGCTGCATAGGCATCTCATCCTTATAACCAACGGTTCCTCCCATTCTCTGGCATACCGGACACGACTTCGCGAAGGCGAAGGCATCGCGAAACAGAGTCGGTCAGTAAAAGCCACATTGAAGTACCTTCCTTGCTGTCCTCTTTCCGGAGTGGTGTCCTCCTGCCTCTAAGCTGTGGCATAAAGAAAGGACACTCTGGTATTCCTCCTGAGGAATACACCGTCTCCAGACACAATCCGGTCCTTCGAAGAAAAGGATCGGATCCTCCCAATGGTAGTGTCTTGCGTCCGACTTCAGTCGATCAATTTGGCTCTTGGGCCAATCTTCGGGAACTTTCTTGGAGACAAGATAATTCATGATATTGGCGTACCATGGGAGTGAGTCGACAACAAAAATCGACTCGTCAGGGAAGGAGTCTCGAATTGGTGAATCCTCGGAAGTATTAAGATCTTCGAGACGAGAGAGATGATCGGCTACTACATTCTTCTTTCCAGGTTTATCATGGATGTTCAAATCAAACTCCTGGATAAGTAAAACCCACCGAAGAAGACGCGCCTTCGCGTCCTTCTTCTCCATCAAATATCGTAGTGCCGTGTGGTCAGTGAACACGATTACCTTGGATCCAATTAAATGAGATCTGAATTTGTCCAAGACAAACACTACCGCAAGCATTTCCTTTTCCATAACTGTATAGTTACGCTGAGCGGTGTCAAGCACTTTGCTTGCGTAGTGAATTGCGAACGGGATGCCATCTCTTATTTGTCCTAACACAGCCCCCACAGCAAAGTCTGAGGCGTCCGTCATGATCTCAAAAGATAGAGACCAATCTGGGGCTTGTAGGATAGGAGCGTCCATTATCATTCCTTGCAATAGCTTAAAGGCCTCAAGACATTTGTGATCAACAATAAACTCCATGTCTTTGCCTAAAAGCTCAGTTAGCGGTCGAGCAATCTTAGAAAAATCCTTAATGAATCTCCGATAGAATACAACATGCCCGAGGAACGACCGCAACTGCTTTACGTTGGTTGGTGGCTGGAGTCGTCTGATCACATCCACCTTGGCAGGGTCAACCTCCATTCCTCTCTTGGAGATGACGTGTCCCAACATTATGCCCTCCGTCACCATGAAGTGACTTTTCTCCCAGGAGAGCACCAGATTAACCTCACAACATCTTTTGAGGACTCGGTCAAGATTCCTAAGACAGGAATCGAAGGAATCGCCGTGGACCGAGAAGTCATCCATGAAGACTTCCAGGAATTCGCCGACCATTTCGGCGAATACAGCAATCATGCACCTTTGGAAAGTACCTGGAGCATTGCATAACCCAAAAGGCATGCGTCTGAAAGCGTAGGTACCAAAGGGGCATGTGAATGTGGTCTTTTCCTGATCCTCCGGAGCTATGGCTACTTGATTGTAGCCCGAGAACTCATCTAAGAAGCAGAAGAATTCTTTCCCCGCTAATCTTTCTAAGATCTGATCAATGAACGGCAGGGGGAAATGATCCTTCTTCGTCGCGGCATTCAGGCGTCTGTAATCCACACAGACGCGCCATGACGTGGGTACTCGCGTCACGATCTCCTCTCCGTCCTCGTTGGTGGTCGTCTGAATTCCCGACTTTTTCGGGACAACATGGATTGGGGTCACCCACTTAGAGTCAGAGATTGGGTAAATGAAACTCGCGTTGCACCATTTCTCTATCTCCTTCTTCACGACCTCTCGTAAATTTGGATTCAAACGACGTTGGAATTCACGAGAGGGTTTAGATTCATTCTCCAAGTAGATATGGTGCGAACACAGAGCAGGATTTATCCCGTGGAGATCGGTAATGCTCCAGCCTATCGCCTTACGGTTTTTCTCCAGGATCTCTAGCAAGCGAGATTCCTGCTCCTCGGTCAATCGCGAACTGATGATGACCGGATACTTCTTATCCTGTCCCGCAAGAAAGGCGTACTTTAAAGTTGTGGGTAAAGGTTTGAGCTCAGGAATAGTGTGATCGTCTAAGAAGTCTGGCTCAATCTGATCTGGCTCAGTGTTGGAAGTAGCTGGATCATTCTCTGTGATAGCTGCCACCAAGTTGTTCGGCTCAGGAGTCGGATCGTCAAAAGTCTCCATGCAATCGGCAAAAGCCACGTCCGACTCGTCATCCTCATCTTCCGATTGTCCTAAAGAGGGAAGGACTGACAGGCCCAAATGGGCCTCTAAGTCATCGGAGATGTAGGGTGATGCAGGTTCTGAGCTGTACTCGTTCCTGAAGACCTCGCAAACTGACTCATGCACTAGATCATCTCTGGAGGGGATGGACTCGTCGGTGCTGGCTGGGTTCTGTCTCCATGGCCCAACTGTGTCTACATGATCGCAGTCTGCTTCGGTAGAAGAGTACTCGGTGCTGGATTCGGAATCTGGTCTCTGCCATCTTGTCTGCTTCATCTCAAGTTCCTCATCTCCGCCTGAAGTTTGGAACTGGATCTTCCCGATCTTATAATCGAACAAGACCCCCGCTGTTCTGAGGAAGGGTCTGCCTAAGATGATCTGGGAATCTCTCCAATTACGAGGGGTTTCCATATCTAGGACAGTGAAGTCCACCATATATTCATGCCCCTCGACTTTGATCACAATGTTCCTCAATTCTCCTTTGGACCTCTTGGTTGATTTATCAGCAAACTGTAGAAGGGCTCTAGATTTCCTAAGAGGTCCGAGATTAAGCCGCTCATAGAGGGTTGTAGGCATCAGATTGATTGAGGAACCATTGTCCAGGAGAGTGCGTGCAAACGCGATGTCATCAACATGACTCACTACATAATGTGCACCCATGTCTCTTCGTTTCCTAGGAAACGAGTTCTTTACTGCACAAGTCGTGGCTACTGATAAAACGTGTTTCTCAACACGACTTTTGGTCTTCCTACTAACCGTAGTAGGAGTGCATCACACATTAAGGTATTTTTGGAATGCAGGGGTCATTTCCACGTACTTGTCAAAAGGGATTGTGACCTTGATGTGTTTGTTGCAGAACTCTGCCATCTCAGGGTCATCTTTTGGGATTTTTTTCATTTTCTTCTTTCCACCCTTGAGAGCTCGGGGGAAAGGGATTATTGACTCCAACTCATGTTCGGAAACTGAAAGATTTTCATTAACTTCTGGAACTGAGTTCTTTACATGACTCTGACTCTGAAACAAACTAGGACTCTGACTTTCACTGAAAAGAAAATGCTGTGGCAAAACCGGTGATGCTTCTTCCGCGACTGCTGGACGATCCTCCTCAGATGGGGGTGCGGGCTCCTCATCGGTTCCGTCGGACTCTATGCGGATGCGAGACTGCTGCTTCAAGGACTCAGACGTCCTCTTCTACTGCCGACGATGGTGGTGGTGGTGCTGCTCCTCTTCCTCCAAGTTCTCCTCAGGTAGAGACTCGGAGACTCCTTCCTTCTGTGCCCGTGCCCGATCAGGTATGGTCACGGTCCTTCCGCTCCTGAGGGACATATGATTTACATTATCGTACGAAAGGATCTCATGTTCAGATAAATAATTATCTGAATTATATACCTGATCACGGGGTCGGTTCTGGCCATGGATCATGTTGTTCGGGTTGGCCTGAACCTGTGTGGGAATTGGGGTCTTTGGCACCATCTGCTGGTCCTGGGTACGAGAGACACGATTAATATCGGTTCTCATATCCAGGTAATCGTTCTGCATCTGTTGGACCCTATCAGACAAGGTCTGGATCGCCAAGGTGAGGGACTCCAATTCGGTGGGCTGGGCTGGCTGATTCGTGGACGGGGTTCTGTATTGGCCCTGCTGGCCATGCCGATACTGCTGTTGCTGGTGGGACGGTGCTGGCCCCTGCTGATATGTGCGCTGCTGCTACTGGTGATGCTGAGGCTGGTACCCTTGTTCTGGCATGGACTGAAAGCGCGGTGCGGGGACGGAGCTGGTTCCTTGGTAAGCTGGGGAAGGTCGGTGAGGCTGACCGTTCCCCATCCCCGACTGTCTACTGACGGGGTCGCGGTTGTACCACAGCCCGTTGATCTCGAACACCTGCGGAGGCTCCTCGTATCCGGTCTCTGCTTGTGGGGGTTCATGTTGGTCCTGCTGGGTGTAAGTCTGATCCTCCACCCAACCATTGTGAGGCCCCGGTGCCTGCTCCTGCACAAGATGGACTCGATGTACAGGTGCAGGTGGTGCAGAAGGGGCAGGTAGCTTCATCTTCGCTACCTTCTCAGTGAGTTCCTCCACTTGCTTCAGTAGACGTGAGAGAGACTCAAGGTCAGTGACCCTCGTGTGGATCTGCTCGACTATGGTTAGCTTGTCGGCAATCATCCCCATGCTGGGGATGAGGTCCTCTGTCAGATCCGCTACAGTCCTTCGAGTTGTCTCGTTGGATAGGATTGAAGGAGACAACTGGTAGGCCCTGGTTGCCTGCGACCTGCCGGTTTCCGCCATCTGCTCCAAGATATTCCTTACGGCGTGCTCGTTTTTGTTCAGATAGCTTCCTCCACAGGCGGCACTGACTAACCCCTGCATCTCTGGGGTTAGACCACAGAACAATGTCTGGACTAAGATCGCCTTAGACATGCCATGGCAGGGGCATTTCTGCACTAAGTCATTGAACCTATCCCAAGCATCATGGAAAGGTTCACTGGGTCCTTGAGAGAAGCTGGCGATCTTCGTTCTCATCTGGTTAGTCCTACTGAGAGGGTAGAACTTTTCAAGAATAGATCCTTGAACTGCATCCAGGTAATACATATCACCCCTAAGTTTTTCAGCCAATGAGCTGCCTTATCTCCTAAGGCAAATGGGGTGGCCTTCAGTCTAATGTAATCTTGACCAACATTAGGATGGCTAAGATTGTTGCAAACCAGCTCGAAGTCACGGAGGAAGGTATACGGCTCTTCATTAGTATTCCCGTTGAACTTCGGTAGCAGACTAAGGAAGTGGGGATTCAGCTTGAATGCTTCAGCAGGAACCGCTGGGGTCAAGCAATTCTGTATCTCATTTTCTGCTGGGTTGTAGGCATCGACCATTGGTCGGTCGATTCCTCCTACTACTATTATATGTCCCATCCGAGCCGTGAGATCTGCATTTCTTTTTTCGGCTTCAGCAAGGCGATTGAGAATTTGACGTAGTTGGTCCTCATCCGGTGGTGGCTGCTTCGGTGGCATCTTGTCCTCTAGTCCTGGGTATGAATTAAGATCGGTGTCAGAGGACAAATCAAGGAAGGGATTCTTACCGAGGCGATGGTCTTCCTCGGTAAGCTCAGAGGAGATGAAAGGGTTGGTTTGAGAGTAACCACCCTGAATATGAGGGAACCAAGACTCAAGAGGGTCATGAGTCCTGGGTGGTCCAAGGTGCGCTTGGGCCGATGACGATGAGTTACGTGGGGGACTCATAGAGAGATCGGTGACTAAAGAGTCGAGATCTCCTCAGTCGCTCATCTTGATATGGCGAGAAGAAGATAGGATTTTACTCCTACCTGAAGCAAACAAATCAATCCAAAACCCTGCTTTCATACTCAACACAGTGAAGGACTCGAAATCGAGTCCAATTACTCTTGTAGTTTTTAAGTGTGATTTTCAAGCAAGATAGCAAGGATTACGCGGCCTATAGGGAAGTCGGCTCAGAGCCGGATGCGTCTTCCCTGTTTAACCTGTCGCCTAAGATACCGCCGGTCCTTCCTTTCTTCGCTCCTATCCCAAATCGATGGATTCAAAGACCACACCCCTATCTACCTGCAAGCAGGCGGAGGCTGACAAGGCCGGAACTTCACCACGGGGGGTTATTGGCAACTTGTCGCAAAGTACCGCAATTTCGCCCCTATCTACCTGAGACAGGCGGAGGCTACTTGGTACTAGTCAGTGAATCTGAAATTATTCGACTTGTGATATTTGCTAGGATCAGTCGGAACGTGATATGGAAGGCAGGGATTTGGGCTCTGCCTTAAGGTGTTCACACACACTCAAGTACCCTCACTCAGCCTGAAAACAAGGTCGGGGATTAATCTCCCGCAAACAATTTTAAATTTTATTCCCCTTTTTTTGGTCAATAATGTTTAGCAGTCCTGATTTTAAGTTAAGTTCTCACTGATTAAGTCCAACCACACAGCACGCCTATCGGACAGTCCCAATTTCCGTTTAATTAAATGTGAAAATCAGAGGGGGAAATCGAGAAAAGCCAATGCATGATAAAACAATGATGCTATGATGAGTTCAGGAGACTTACAGTGATCCCTTCCCTTTTTTTATGCAAGATGCAAAACAGAATTGAAAACTTTTATCTAAATGCAAATGCAAACGATAAAAGCCGTTCCTAGACAAGCAGTTCTATTAGCGTGAAGAACAGGTTGATTTTGGCTAAGTTCTGCGGTCTAAGTGCATCTTTTAAGTGGTTGTGTGGTCCTAAAAATTACGAGAACAAGCAAACCCTAGATTGGCTCGAGGAGCCGCTAGTGCAAGCCTAATTTACCATTCAAACCACACAGCACACGGGGACACGGTTTCACTATCTTTACAGATGCGAGAACCCAAACGGGAACCGCTGGAAATAATGCGAAAAAGAAATAAAATAAAATAAAATGAAAATTACAAAGCCTCTCTATTCACTCAATAAAATTAAAATGCTAAAATCGTCGAAGCGTCTTCGACTCCTCGCGTTCCTCGCACAGAAAAAGATTGAGGTCAGAGAGTGACACAGAAAAATAATGAAAAGAAATAAAAGAGAGAGAAAATAATTACAAGAAAACCGGGGGTCAGACTACCCAGGGAAAAGAAAAATCAAACAATCAGAACTTTGCTAAAAATTAACCTAAGCCGTGCCTCCCCGGCAACGGCGCCATTTTGATAACAACTCCCGCACCCTTAGTTAAATCGGTCATATTAATGTCCAAATTAATTTGTATGTGTTCGTTGCAGTCGGATACGAGAGTGAATATCAAAAATCACTTTTAATTAGATTCAAGTTAATTTCAAGCGGCAATTTTTTTTTACTTGGTGAAGTCCAAGGTCGAACTCATGGAGGCATCTGTCTCCTTAGATGAATTAATAGCAAAGTCCAATGTTCGATTTTTCAAGGAATTGTTTTTTTTTCTTTTTCTATTTTCTGTGCAGACAAATGCAACAATCTAGCCAATCCAAAGTTAAATCAGTTTGAGATATCAAATTAAGTCCAAAAATTATGAAAATTGGCCAGATGATGAATTATGGTGAAAATGATCTAGCCTAATTTTTTTGGAATTTTTAGATGCACGGATAATAAAAAATGCAGACTTTAGTAAAAATGACTAAACCAATTTTAGTAATTAACAAACGATGATATTTTTCAGAAACAAAATTAATCCAAATAGGTCTAATTAAGAGCTATCCAAATCAACTTGAATTTCGTTAAAACACTTCACGGTTGATTAATTAAAAATCGATTAAGGTTTTCACTAAATGATTTTTCTAAGACAAACTATACGTGCAAATGGAATGATTTTCGGATATGTTGTAGCATAAACTTATATCTATCAATGGTGATTTTTCAGATTTTTCGACAAGCAGATAATACGCAATCAATTAATCAATCAAAATGGGCAAAATGTTGCAATTTCCCCCAAATTAATTTCCATTAATATTCTGCAAATCGGAAAAATACAAATAAATGCTAAAATGGTAGAACAAGAGTTATGATGCACAATGCAATTTTCGGAATTAAAAATAGATGACAGAATGATGATAAAATAAACGTGCAAATGCAGGGGTATTAATGCAATACAGAAATTGAAGGAACAAACTCAAAATGTGCACGGGGGCACTTTTGGAGATATGTAAACAAGCAGGGAGAAAAGTGTAATTTGCACAAAAATAAAATAAATGAAAAATTGACCTTTCCTTTTCTTTCCCACAAGATACGATGCCTTGGGGTCGGCTAGGGCAAGTGCGGCGGCTAGGGCTCGTGAGAAGGCCACACGCACGGCGGCGCGGGCGGCGTTGGCAGCGGCCTCACGCGAGCGGAGGGGGGTCGGGCTGGCTGCGAGGGGCGAGGTCGGCGTGTGGAGACGTCCGTACGATGGCGAGCGATGGGTCAGCGCAGCGCGCGCGAGGGCAGCTGCTGGATGGCTCGCGGACGGAGGTCAGTGCGGTGGCACCGACGTCGGGCGAGGGCGGAGGAGAGCGGGGACCGGCGCGGCCTGGAGGTGCAGCGACGCGGTGCGGCCAGGGGCACTCGGTGGCTGCGTTTGGAGGAGACGGCGAGGGCATCGATTTCAAGGTGCTGGCGTTTGGCGGGGGTTGGGCAGCTGGCGAGCGGAGCACCGCAGCGATAGCGACGTCCGCGCGGGTGGACGCGCGGCCGAGGGGCGCGCGGGCGGTCAGAGAAGATGCTGGTGGCCGAAGGGCGCGCGAGCGGTCAGCCGCGCGGAGGAAAAAGGTGGGGGGACGCACAGCGGCTGGAGGCGGTGGCATTGGGACGCGTGAGGGCGAGGGCAGCTGTACGCTGCCGGAGGGCGGCGCTCGAGGCGCTGGAGGTCGGTGGAACGCCGGCCAGGACCTGCAAAATTATTTTTTTTTGTATTTTGTTTTTTTAAATTTTTATTAGTTTTTTTTAACAGTGGATGGATATGTAAAGAGGGAGATGATTAGGATGGTGATGATGGTTGTTGTGTTGAAGTCATGTAGAAATGCAATGAAGATGTATGTGTAAAGAAAATGAATGAGGTGATGTGATGTGTGTGTGATGGTGAAAAATGTGGTGTAATGTGGTGATTGTGATTATGATCAACAAGAAAAAGAAAATTGTTAGATAAAATAAAATAAATAGATGAGATAGAAGATACATACCTGTGATTCGTCGAAAGTGAAGCCGCGGTGTGCGGCATTCGGTTGTGGCCTCGATCCGACTCGACAAAAATCGGAGAAGCTATACAGCTTGGATGCGGCTGCGACGAGGTCGATTTCTCTACCTCGGATCTCGCCAAATACGATGGAAACCGTCGTCACGTCGAAGATTACTCGGTCGCTGTCACCGTCGAGCAGGCTGAGCTGGTGGTTCCCTTTCTCTCTCGATTATGGCGGATAGGGCTGAAGTCGGCCGGAGGGCGAGTATTTAAAGGATGGAGGTCTCGGCAGGGCTGGTGATGGGGCGAGGTTCATGGAGGTAGTGGAGCGTCGCTGGCGGTCGACGTGGGTAGTGAGGTGGCTGGCGAGGATGAGGGACGAGTGGGGAAGGTCGTGGAGGTGATGGTGGTCGGAGAGGGTGGCTGGAGTGCAGCCAAGAATAGGAAGGGGCAAGCCCCTCGCGCACGGCTGAGAACGTGGGAGAGAGGGGCGCTGGAGGTGGAAGACGAAGTCCCAGCCGTTGGATCCCTTGATCCAACGGCCGAGATCGAAGCGAGATGGAACGGTAATGATCTGATCGAGGGCGAGTGATCCGAAGGGTGTGATGGCGCCACGTGGAGCGTTGTGGGCGCAGCGCGAGCGGACGGATGCAATTAGTGTAGGGCGTTTGATCGGGCGGTTGAGATGTTTGTGGGGCTAACGGCTCAGATGGAAGGACTGAGGCGTGATCTGATGGCGCAGAATGCGCCACGTGGCACAATGTGGAAGAGGCGCGAACGGGCGGATCAGATGAGTCCTTGGAGATGATCAGACGGTGGACATTTAAGGCGCACGTGGAGAGCATCTGACCATTGGATCAACAAGACCATCCAACGGCTGAGAGGCGCGGCGGCCAGGGCAAGGGGAGCGGGCCGCGTGGCGCAACCAGAGGGTGCCACGTGGCCGGCTGTGATTGGTTGAAATAAGAAATGAAGTTAGGGGGAGAAGGAGGCCGAATTTGGAAAAACTCAAAACATGAAAGTTGTAGATCTTGATGAGATCTACAAGTTTCATGTTGACCAAAGACGGAGATGAGGTCAAATATGATACAAAAATACAAAGATACAAATATACATATAAGTAGTATACAAAGAGGCCCAAAAACCCCATTTTTTCATACGAGCTCCAAATTGGATGAAATTAGTCTCATTTTAAAGGTCTTTTAATATGTATTAATCTGAAAGTGAGTAGACCTAGTTTGGAGTTGGTATGAGGGATCTATGGGCATTTTGATGTCCAAGGGCTTTAGGGCTTTATTGGTGCTCTTACAAAGGGGATTCCTGTCTCTCTTCCTTATATTATTAACTAAGGTGTACATAGTATAAGGGAGAGCTTATTTTGATAAGTGGATATTTTACAAGGGATTTTGGCTTCTTATTTAAATGCAAATGGAGTGCTAAAATGCATGTTTTATGTATGCATGTATGAATGCTATTTATGCATTATAAAGGGAAATATGCCTCTATTTACTCAGGAACAAGGCTCTATTTTAACTTTTGGAGTGGTGGATCACAGATTCATCAGAGGGCACGAAGGTGATCGCTCGGATGTGTGGCTCGAGACCTTCGATGATGTTGAGGTCCACTGTTTGGTTGGGGAGGAAACCGAACTCCTTTTAGATCGTCGCCTTGGAGAAGAAACCGCATGTTGGGGCACCGATGGCGGTAGCAGAGGTGGCGGAATTGCGGTCATCATCGATTGAAATAAGCGTTGGGGTTCCTCGATTGTTGTGCATTATGAAAGGTCTGCCTGAGGCTTCTCGTTTTGAGGTGGATGGTGGATATTTCACAAATGAAGAGGTCGAGGATACTGCAGTGGTTCCCGAGACTGTCAGAGGGACGACATGTCGTTTGGGTTCCCCTTTGTATTTGGACCCCTGGGACCAGAAATCGATGGAGCCATCCGACCCGATCATTGATTAGGGTCGGGTTGATGGATTCAGATCTCTGAAACCCGGTAGCAGACCCTTATCCGATGTGGTGACTTCGGAGCTGAACTTGGACACAAACCAGCTTCTCGTCCTTAGATAGGAGGTATCCGAGTCTGAGGAATTCTTCGACCCTATGGAGGGGTTTATCAGTCCGGAGGGCCATGGTGATGGCGGTGACAGGCTGCCTAGTAGAGACCTTGGATTGCTCTTGGCAACAGGTTTTGGTGGCGAAGATGTACATGTGAGTACTCTTATGCGTGGGGGGGAGGGGGCAGACCTCAGGCATCATGTCGACAGGGCCTCTGGACGAGTCTAGAAGCGAGGGTGGGGGTTCTTGTCTTGTCGGAAGTGGTTCGACTAGTTCAAGCCTCCATCCACGTAATACTGCTTTAGGGAGATCTCTCAGGGGGTTAGTGCCTTGGCACAGCAAGGTTCGAGGAGGAGTCAAACTTTAACGGACTAACAGAAGGTAGCGGGGGCTTAGCGGGAACCAAAAAATGCAGAGAGAAGTGAGGCAGCAGCTAAGATGTTTCTCGAGGAAAAGGAGGCGGACTAAAGCGTAGGTTTTGGATTCATGCAGGTTGGAGACGGTGCGAGAAGAATTGGCTGAGCAAGAGTACGGGGTGAATGCTGACCAGGTGGTGGGGGCGGGGAGTGTGCAAGAGATTGGGGCTGAGCAGGAGGTTGGGGCGGCGGTTGAGGCCAGGGCGCTTAACGCATCGGCTTACCTAGAGTCGGTAGAGGTGGCAGGTGAAAAGGAGGCAACATCGTTGGAAAAAGCGAGATCGCAAACAGCGGAGGCATTTGGATCAGAAAGTTCTTTTGATTCGGTGCTTACGCAAAGGGTGGGTGTTCAGTTGAAGATGGCTCCCCCTATGGGACCCCAATGAAGCTCCTCTCCTGGAATGCCCGAGGGTTGGGCCAGCCTGACAAACGGCTAGCAATCAGGGACATGCTTGTGCAATGCGCTATTGACGTGGCGTGTTTGCAAGAAACCAAGTTTGATTCGTGGGACAATATCAGATAGGACTCCATTCCGGAGCCTCAGTTCACAAGGTTTTAATATGTTGTTGGAGAATTGCAGTGTTGGGGGCAATTTGGTTGCATGGAACGGGGATATGTTCAAACTGGTTGAGGAGGTGAAGATGGTGCATTCGGTTACAGTGCTTTTGTGCAGTAAGGTTGATTGTTCCCTCTAGGTGATCACCTCGATGTATAGAGTCTCGGGTGGTTCCCAGAACGTTGTCGCATGGGTTGAGCTTAGTAGCGTCAAGGAATGATTTGAGGATGTGGCCTGGTTTGTCATGGATGATTTGAATGTCACACTTTATGCAGATGATAGACCTGGCGGAAGAGGAGAGAGCAATCCGGGATCTTGCATGTTTGCGGAAGTGGTGGAGGAGCTGAATTTGGAAGTGATTGATGAAACAAACTGCAAGTATACCTGGAGGAACTCATCTTCAAGATCCCAAATTGACAAGTTTCTCTTGTCTGTAGAGATCTTGGATTAGAGATGTTCAGTCTGACGATGGTCAAAGCGTTCCCTAGATCGAGATCAGACCACACTCCCATTTGTTTGGATGTGTGCTTTAGCAGGAACGCCTCATCCTGCTTCGAGTTTGAGAGAAGCTGGATGCTGGAAGATGGATCCCGCAATTTGGTTATCAATTTCTGGAGGAGTATGGAGTTTGATGGGTCCGCATTTGCCATCTTTGCAGCAAAATTGGTTGCGTTGCGTCACAGGCTCCGAGAGTTTAGAAGGACCTCTAGGGTTGATCGTGGTTTGAGAAGGGTGTTGGCTCTGGAGAAGATAACGAGATTGGACTTGTTGGGGGATGTAAGGGATCGGGATGAAGAGGAGCTTTTGAATCGAGGTGTTGTGAAGAGGTTTTGGAAAAAGAGAATAAGATGAGGGAGGTCGAATGGAGGCAACGATCAAGAATGAAATGGTTGAATGAAGGTGATGCTTGTTGAAATCTTAGAAGTGGAAGCGGAATCGATAACACAAAGGTTTACATGGAACCCTACTCCCTAAGGAGCAGGATGAAACCACAAGAGAAGCCCTCAAAGGGGCTAGATATTCTATTAGAATTCTCAAAGAGTACAAGGGGTGTGGGGCTCCTTATATAGCCTCACAGACAGTCCGGAGTCCCACCACTCATCCATGTAGGACTAAACATGAGTGGGGTAATTGGATCTTGGAGAGATCCAATTACCTACGTATTACATTCTCTAACAATCCCCCTCAAGCTGGAGCTAAGAAAGCTGCATCTTGCAAGAAAAAGAAATTATACAACACGTCTTCACAGGATACATCACAAGAAGAACACATATCCACTGCTGGTAGAAGACCTCGCACGAAACGGGTCTGCGGCTTTCAGGTCCCCGGAACGTATCTCTGTCATGCATGTAGAACTGCTGCGATATCAGGTCACTAAAACGTATCTCTATCGTGCCTAAAGAAGAATCGTTGCAGAAGAAGTCCAGCGCGGGGAACTGATCGGGTCGTAAAAGAAGAAGTATACGTCCTGATGAAGAATTTGATGCTCGATGAAGATGGTTGATCAAGGAAATCTGGAGTGCTGGTCTGTCGGTCGTGGTCAGGCAGTAGAAGTGTGAAGAATATATCTCTGACTCCCATTTTCTCCCATACTTGATAGAATAAAGAGCATATAGCATCAAGTTGGGAGAAACAAATGAATAGCATGCATTTTTCATTCATTTCCATTTTCAAATTTTTTGTGCTTCCTTTTTTTGCATAATTCAATATTTTATTTTATTTTATTGTATGGTCCCTTTTTTGTTTTTTCTTCTTTTTTTAAGATATTCATCTCTCTTTTTTTCTTCATCCTCCCCTTTTTTGAATCAGGCCCTTTTTTCTCAAAACATGGTTTTTTTCATAAACTCGGCCCGGTAGGCCCAAAGAATGCAGTTATAAAAAAAATTAAGGTAACCCTCAGCTTATTTAGGGTTCCCCTCGCGGGAACCAATTGAGCAAGGATCGTCGCCCCTCCCCGTTGGAGAGGGTGTCGCCCTACCCAGGCATCATCACCGCCGCCGCCGCTCTTGGGCTGGAAGGGGGGAGCCAGCGTGAGGAGGGTGCACCGCCTGATCGCCTGAAGGGTGGCGGAGCCCAAGACGTCGTCGCTGCTTCTCGTTTGGAGGGAGAATACGAGGGGAGGTGGCCCCCAAAACGATCTGGAGGTTGCTCGGCGGTAAGACTGCCGCTCGGAGTTTTCGAGGGCGCCGCCCCCATTTGGATGTCGTGCTGCCAGGAGGTGTGTTTGGCACCGTTGCCACGCGGAGTGGGCTCGCCGCTGGGTTTGTCGAGCTTTGCCTGGAGAGGAGGATCACCTGAAGGAAATGGTCGCGTGTGTCGCCTGGTGGTGCGCTTGCCGGGAGGTGCGGCGCATGTAGCGTCGCCTGCTCATGGAGTCATCGCCGCATGTAGCGTAAGGCGGTCGCGAGGCTGTTGGTGACATGTGCCAAGAGGGAAGGCCGATGGGAGGAGATGCGTGCCTTCACGTCTAGAGGGAAGGACATTGGAGTACATGAGGCTGGCCTTCGTTCATGGGCTTTCCTGGACTGGAACAAAGAGATGGAGTGCGGCATGGAGATGATCTTCAGAACTTGAACAAGTTCTTTGCTGGATTAGGGTTTCAAAAGAAACCCTAAATCTTGAATCATACAAGATATCTCTCAAGAACAAAAAATATCAAAAATCGAATCTCGAACAATAAAAAATATTCAAGAACCATTCCACGAGAATCGAACCCGCTCTGATACCATGTTGAAATCTTAGAAGCGGAAGTGGAATCGATAAAACAAGATAATAAACATGAAGAACACGAAGGTTTACGTGGAACCCTACTCCCTAAGGAGCGGGATGAAATCATGGGAGAAGCCCTCAAAGGGGTTGGATATTCTATTAGAATTCTCAAAGAGTACAAGGGTGTGGGGCGCTTTATATAGCCTCATAGACAGTCCCGAGTCCCACCACTTATCCATGTGGGACTAAACATGAGTGGGGTATTTGGATCTCTCCAAGATCTAATTACCCACCTATTACATTCTCTAACAATGCTAATACCAAGTTCTTTCATGCGGTGGTAAATGGTAGAAGAAGGCGCAACCTCATCCATTTGATCGTGATAGGGGGGAAGAGGTGCGAGGGGAGGTGGATATCGCAAGGGCTATCACGAGCTATTTCAAGTCCATGAGGAGGATTCCTCGCTGTGGCTCGAGGTGGTCGGGTCTAGGGGTGAATCGCATTTCGAAGGTTGATGCGGAGGCGTTGTCGAGAACTTTAAGCATTGAGGAGGTCCGTCAGGCCCTATTTAATCTTAGCCCGAACGGGTGCCCTAGTCCGGATGGTTTTCCGATGTTCTTTTACAGAGAATTCTTTTTTTTTAAGCCAAGAAAAGGGGGATACACTCAATGGTGTTCACCCCAATATATTAGAAAGAAGGAGAGACAAAGGTACAAAGAAAGAACAAAAAAGAGCGACCCAGTAGAGGAGGCGAGAAACCTCCAGATCTGGGCAAAAACACAAAAGAAAAAAGATACCACAAACTAATCACCACACCAGTCATCCACCAAACCCCTCGCGCGAACGAGCACATTCTCCAAGTAGAAGCGTTGCGAAGAGAAAATGGCCTCGTTGCGGCCAAGCCAGATCGACCATAATCTTGCCACCGGAGTCAAAAGCCGCTTTCTAGCCATATGTCTATTTATGAAAATACAATCTCAGAAAATCTCCACATCGCAGGCACTCACCCAAGCCACGGGGGGGTCTTCCCAGAGCCCCCAGACCATAGGGCAAGCAAAGAAGATATGATCCAGGGATTCCACGTTCGAATCACACAGGGCGCAAAGATTGGAAACTGAGGGCATCAACCTTGAGCATCGATCACGCGTCATAAGCCCCTTTTTTTGCGGACCAGCCATAAGAAGAAAACAATGCGCAATGGCAGTCCCACGCTCCAGAATAAACCACAGTCTCTCACCAGGGGATTCGAGCGAGCAGGCAAAAATTCTATCAGTCCAGCATAGGCATTCCGAGTCGAGAACCCACCATCCCTCCAAATCCAGTGATCCAAGTCCACGGAAGGCGAATCTGCATGAGCTAGGACGTCCATCAGAGCAAGAAAGTCCAAGAACCTCTGATCCGAGAAATTCCCCCCAAAGCGAGGAGACCAAGACTCATTCTCCCAGCAGCAAGCGACGGAGGCATCCTTGTTCTCCGCCAACGCAAAGAGCCGGGGGAAGCGGATAGAGAGCGGATCCCCCCCCCAACCAGCTATCCTTCCAAAAGGAGAAGGCACGGCCGTCCCCCAAGACCGGCTTGAATCTCGCTCTGTTCTTCAAGAAGACCTCCATAACACCACGCCAGAACGGAGATCGCGCACTCACCACCCCCACCCGGGCTCCCCAGTCCACTCCCTCCCGTGGAGCTCCCTCAATATCTCAATAAAGAAACTTCCATCTCTTCCCCACACCCTGCTTGCCCACTTAAGGAAGAACGCATCATTGACCAATTGGAGGCGCCTGATCCCCAACCCCCCAGCCTTCTTCTCCCTCGCCACCTCCTCCCAAGCAACCAGGTGAATCCCTCGTCCAACAGCACCTGATTTCCCCCATAAGAATCTCTTGAAGCAAGACTCTAGTCTCCTGCAAATCCCAGCAGGCAGACGTCGAGTCGACAAGAAGTGCACCGGAATGGCCGCCAGTACCGATTGAAGAAGAATCAGCCTTCCGCCTTTCGAGAGGAGCGCCGCACGCCAACCCGCCAATCTCGCCTCCACCTTCTCCACCACCCCACTCCAATACCTAAGTCTTGTCCTTCCAACCACCAAGGGAAGGCCCAGGTAATCAATCGGAAGACTCCCCAAAGCAGAGCCCAGAATGTTAGCAAAATCCAACGCCATAGCCTCTGAAAGACCAAAAGGAATAACCTTCGATTTGGTACCATTTATGCGCAGCCCCGATAGTTCGCTAAAGAGGTCCAAAGTCACCGACATGGCAGCGACCTCAGTAGCGCCCCCTTCAATGAAGCACAAAGTGTCATCAGCAAATTGAATTAACGGCACGGAGATGGCCCTTGGAGAGGCCCGCAGCAACCACCCGGTCCACCATACGAGCCAAGACATCTGAAGTAAGGACAAAGAGAAGGGGGGCCAGCGGGCATCCCTGGCGAAGGCCCCGTCTCGGCTGAAAGTGCCCCCCTTCCAAAGCGTCGTTGAGCAATAGAGAGAAAGAAGCAGTAGTCACGCATCGCCGCATCCATGAAATCCACCGCGCCGGGAACCCGCGTCTCCTGAGGACCGACCAGAGGAAGGCCCAATCAATGCTATCATAAGCTTTAGCGAAATCAATTTTCCAAAGCACCCCCTGTCTCCCCGAAGCTTTCCAATCAGCCACCAATTCCGACGCAACCGCAATACAGTCAGAAATTTGTCTCCCCCTAATGAAGGCCGCCTGAACGAGGGAGACCAGCGAGTCCAGCACTCTAGAAAGTCTCCTAGCCAACACTTTAGCCACAATTAAGTATATGGCGTTAGAAATCGAAATGGGGCGAAAGTCCCCAATGTCCACCGCCGCATCTCTCTTTGGAATCAAGAGCAATAAGGCTCTGTTCAGCCTATCAAAACCCTCATTTCCTTCACAAAACTCCACCACCACCTCAAAGACTTCACCTCCCACCAAGTCCCAAAAGTCCCGAAAGAAAGCCACAGAGAAACCATCAGGCCCCGGGGAGCCATCAAGATTAAGATCCCACACAGCCTCTTTAGTCTCCACCATCGAAATCGGCCTAATAAGCATGGCACAGTCCTCCTCGGAAACCTTGGGCACTCCCAGTCCCAACCACTTCCAATAGCGCGTGGAGCGTGTCGACATGGCACCCCTGAAGTGCCCCATAATGGCAGAAACCATAGCATTATCCCCAACGAAACGCTCCCCATCAACAGAAATCGCGCGTATTGAATTACTTCGTTTCCTCCCACTAGCCACCCTGTGGAAGTAAGCAGTGTTTGCGTCACCATCTTTGAGCCACTTTAGCCTGGAGCGCTGCCGCCATTCAATAGCTCTCTTCTTGTCCTCTTCCGCCACCTTTTTTTGCGCAGAGGACCGCTCCTCAAGCTCGTCCACATTGAGGTGTCTCACTTTCAACTGAATCAAGCCTCGTAATAATCGCATCCGCCTCTGTTCTAAGAGCCACCCGCGCCACCCGTGTCTCCTTCTTAAAGCGCGCCAATCTCCCCCCGCAAAGAATCAAGCTTGTGGCAAAGTCTCACAGACGCAGACCCCTCCACAATAGAAGAAACCCACTGGTCGACCACAATACCCCTGAAAGAAGGCTCAAGGAGCCAGCAACGTTCGTATCTAAAGAGGCCCTTCAGAGAGAGAGATTCACCAGAATCCCACATAATCGGCGAGTGGTCAGAGAAAGCCCTGGGTCTAGAAGAGACCGAGCAAGACGGAAATATTTCCAACAAAGCTCCCGAAGCCAGGAAACGATCAATCCGGAATCGTGAAGTGCCGCTCCTCCAAGTATATCTTATATCAGATGCCACCAGGTTCTCCAAAGCCAAGGAGTCCACAATCTCCTTGAAAGACAAAAACCCCGGGTCACGCCCCCCCCCTTGCCCGGGAGCGATCAGATGAGAGAATAATCACATTGAAATCTCCCCCAATGATCCAAGGGAGACCCACAAAAGCACGCCCCGCGTCACGCATGCCCTCCCAGAGCTCATCTCTCTTGATATGACAGCAAGGCCCATACACACAAGAAAAAGCAATGGGCGAGGCCGAGTCACTCCTAACCAGCACCACAGAAAGCATATGTCTCCCCGAGATGGTCGAATCAAGCGAAAAAGCGGCCGACTTCCACGCAATGAAGAGGCCCCCCGTCGCTCCCACCGCATCCAAGGCCGTAAAGCCATCCAAAGCCCCCGCACCAAAGGAGCGCCACAGAACATCATCCAGCCCACGCAATTTCGACTCCTGGATCAAGGCAATATACGACCCCACTCCGACAAGCGAGCACCCAGAGCCTTACGCTTCACATCGTCTCCTAGCCCCCTCACATTCCAGGAAAGAACTTTCATTAAGAAGGTTGGCGACGCCCTCCAGAATGCGCAAGGCCAGCCGCCTCCGCCACAGTGTCTCTCAACGACGCACAAGTAAGAATAGGCGCAAAACCCATACGAGACCTGCTCCTCCGACGATATCTTTTCCCCGATCTCCTATCGGAGCGGGAACCCTGATCGACCTCACGGCTCGCCACCGAGTCACCCATGACAGGGCTAGGGAAGGCGAGGATAGGCGAGCCGTCAACATCTTTGGCAAAAGGCCCCAGAATGGATAGCGAAGCCGAACCCAGCACAATAGGCAAAGCATCACCCGAAGGAAGGCCCGAGCCAGGCAAGTCCCGAACTGAAGGAGAGTCGTGAAGCACCACCGCAACATTACCTGGTCCAATGATGGGCCCAAACGAAGCCCGGGAGGGTTCCGGATCCAAATCCGCGGAAAGGAAAGAAGTTTCCCCACCGGACCAAGACCCGAATGACCCCGATCCGCCAGCAACCGAAGATGAGAGACCCGTCCACGTGCCCGAATAGGAAGCGCCCATCGCACGGTCCACCTTCCAAGCAAAAGAGCCAAGAAACGAATCAACCTCGGACGTTCCCCCCATAGGCAGACTGCCGCTTCGGGCGAAATCACTCGGGAAGCGAGAAGGATCAATGAAGGGGCGTGGGCAATCAAACCAGGGGGGCGACGTTTCGCAAGGGCCCCCATGCAACGCCAGCTGGCCACCGGGATACGAGGCGACGTCGACAACCGTAGAGTCCAGCGTCCCGAACGAGGAACCTGCCGGCCCAGCCACCGCCTGCGGCTGACCAAGAGGCTCCAAGAAAGAAATCTCCATCGGGAACGAGAATCGACCAACCGAGAAGGTCTCAAAGACCACCTTGCCCAAGACGTCATCAAGCAAACTTCTACCACATTCCAAAAGGACCCGGGTTGACTTCCAATCCGAACATGGCCTGTAGCCATCCCCCGCAATCGCCAGCAGCTCCCCCCATCGGCGAAGAAGTTTGCCCAAGCCCTGCATCTTGCGAGAGAGGAAAGGAACCCCTCTCACCTCCACCACACAAATATCAACATCAACGCATGCTCCATCATCGTAGCGCAAAGGTCTCCACAAGATGTCCTCCAAAAAATCACTCTTCAATAAGCTTCGTCGTTGCTCCACCGATAAGCCACGAACACAGCACCTTGAGTTGTCGAGAACAACCATGTCGCCACCTTTACAGAGAATTCTGGGATCTCATTGCTGAGGAGTTGATGACGGTGGTGGAGGAGTTTGTGGTAGCGAGTCTGGGGTTTGAGAGGCTCAATCGCTGACTCATCTTCCTGCTTCCAAAAAAGGATGGGGTGATCAGGGTAGAGGACTACCACCCGATTGCCCTATCGAATGCAATTTACTTGATTGTGGCCAAATCTCTGGCAGACCAATTGAGGAGCATGTTGAACAAAATTATATCCCGGCCTAAAGTGCCTTCCTCCATGGAGGCAGCTGTTGGATAGTGCAGTGCTCGCTTCGAAGATTGTGGCAGATTAGCGCATACATAAGACTAAAGGAGTTCGTTGGAAAGTGGATTTCTCCAAGGCTTGCGATTGTGTAGACTGACGTTCATTTGGGCCTCCCTACATAGGCGTGGTTTTCCTAATAAGTGGATCGCTTGGATGAAAAGGTGTGCAACCACTACGTCATGCGCGGTGTTGGTCAATGGGCAGCCTAAGGGAGGCTTCTTCCAGCCGCAACGAGGCATCCGGCATGGATGCCCTTTATCACCTATATTTTTCGTTCTTGCTTCGGATGCTCTGACGATCATGATTGATCGAGCGGTTTTGGGTGGTTTCTTTAGGGGCTTCTCGAAGGAATATATCTCTATCCCTATCCTTCAATATGCGGACGACACAATACTCTTCGGCGTCTTCGCAGAGGGGGACCAGGCTAGCTGTCAAGCCTTAGCGACAGTTCTTGATGTGTTTGGGATGGTGTCGGGCTTGAGGATTAATAGGGAGAAATCTGATACATTAACGTTCTGTTGGTGGCAGGAAAGATGAATTCAGTAGATTGGAGGCATGTTGTCGAGAAGGCGGAGCAGAGATTAGCCGGATGAAAAGCTACTTTCCTCTCCAAGGGCGGGAGGCTGGTTCTGCTGAAGTCGGTACCTTCGGCTATACCTTTTTTTTCCTCTCATCCAAGTTGTTGCCAGTTGGAGTGAGGAAAAGGCTTGAGAGCATCATGCAAAGGTTTTTTCGATCTGCCTCGGGGAAGTGTGGAGGAATGGCCCTTGTTGACTGGAAGGTGGTCACCTATGACAAGAACGATTGGGTCTTGGGTCCGAAGCCTCGAAGAGATAAACAAAGCCTTGTTTTGTAAGTGGATTGCGTGTATTTGGGGCGATTGCGACAACTTGATTTGCTCATTTATCCACAAGATCTATGGGGTGGGAACATCGTTTCCCAACCTTGAGGATATGGGTTCGGTCCCTTCCCATTTCTGGAGGGGTATTTGTGGTCTGATGCAGTAAATTCACACCTCCATGAGGCCGATTTTAGGGGACAGTTCGGACTTTTGTTTTTGGTTGAATGATTGGTTTGAAGGTGGGGTACGGGGTAAGCAGTTTCCACGTCTGATGGCCCTTACTACGAGTCTGGAGGCCTTTGTTGCAGAGGTGGAATGGTCATAGTTTCTTTCCCTTGTTCTGATTTGATCTTTCGGACCAAAGAGTAGAGGAGTTGGTGTTGTTGTTGACGACGCTTGAGAAGGTGGTAGGGCTCATAGAGGGCCACTGTTGTAAAAGTCAGCCGACTAGACCGATTAGTCGGTCCGACTAGTCAAGTCGGTGGGGTAGCCGACTCGACTAGGCATAGTCGGTCATTAGTCGGTCAACCCGACTAATTGGGCCGACTAATCATCCTAATCAGCCGATTACTCGGCCGAATTTTACATATAACTTTTTTATTTTTAATATTTTTGCTTTTTTTAAAACAAGCTTATTCTAGTATACTTAATGTTATATTTAAAGTCAACTACTTCTTTTGTTTCATTATTATAGTATAAAAAATGTACAAATCTATGCAAATATATAAGAATATATGTATAAAAAATTATTTATATATTTAAAAAAATTAAAAAAATCAAAATCGACTAATGGCCGACTAAATCCGATTAGTCGCCCGACTGTCGATTAATCCTTAGTCAGTGACCCCACCGACCGAGTACCAACTACTGATTTCTGCAACCTTGTAGAGGGCGAAGACTGTTGAAGTTGGCAGGACGGGAGCTCCTCGGTTGGGAAAGCGTACAAGGCCCTGAAAGGGCCTCAGGTATATGATCTGAGAGGGTATGAGGCAGACTGCAGGAGGATTTGGAATTGGAAGGTACCAATACAGATGAAGATATTTCTGTGGCTGTGTCGAAGGGGATGATTGATGGTTGGGGATCGGGTATCATGGTTCCTCATGTACACCAACCCATCTTGCTCATGTTGTCTGACACAGGTGGAAGATGCGGATCATCTATTCTTCAAGTGCAGGAGCTTTATGGAGGTATGGTCCAACTTCGGGAATCAGGGAGTTCGGTGCGACAACATGGTAGGTTCCTGGAAGTCCATTGGTGAGGACTGGAGGGGCTCGGAGAGGGATCGTATTGGGTGATTGGCGATGATCTGGGCAATTCGGATTGCCAAGAATAGTGTGGTTTTCCATGGGGACATAATGTATGGTGAGAATGTAGTGGCGTATGCTAAGACGCTTACTGAGAGTTGGGTGATGTATTTTTTTGTTTTTTTCTTTTTTCTTCTCTTGACTAAAAAAATCTCTTTTAAAGGTGATAAATTGTGAAGTTTTTGGGCATACACATGTACGGTGGCAGTCCTTTTTTTCAAAAAAAACTATCCTTTGGATTTATTGGACTGTGTTTTAAATTTTAGGATCATTCAGCCCATAGCTTATGTTTTGTGCAAAGATAAAGGTGTTACCAAAGAGAGGATAAATTCACGCCCGTTTTTTAAGAAGTCAAAAGGATAATCACGATGGTCACTTGAGAATAGTGATCACCAAAATATATTAACAGGAATAGTTTGATTGCAACTTCAAGCTATGACAAGAGACCTGCCACCACAACATAAGTATAAGACAAAACAAACCCTTCAGAAAATTTTGCCTCCACAATAAAGGTCTACATGAAGGGCATGCATCGACGAAATATTTAGCATCTCTTTTTAGCCATAAAGCCCAGCAATTCTGCTAAAGAGGCTCCTCAATTGATAACCCTCCAGAACTGTCCCCCTCCAAATGATCTCCATAAAACCTCCTTTAAACTAAGATCAATCGAGGATATATAAGCATATGTTCCAAACTTCTATGGTAAATAGGTGCCAAAGAAAGAGATTGAGAGCAGCTTAGGGACAAGATGTTCTTTGAAATGTGATTCAAGCCAGTAATATTCATGTGCTTTTAGTCCAGCAGCTAGTTTATAGCATAAGAACATTGGCACATCGTTCTCCTCAGGAAATACTATTATATGTAAAAGACTGAAGCTATTATTTAGATATTATTCAACAAGCAGAAGAGTTGAACAGTAAAAATCACAATGGCGAGTCCCAAATGTGATAATGCTCAGTAGATTCATAGACTTACATATATCAAGTACTAAAATTTATTTAAAGGATGTAAATTCAACATAATAAGAAGCGTGTTTCAGAGAGTACTCTATATAAGAAATTTGCATTGACCTATATGTCATGTAGTGGGTTAAAGACTAGGGGCCCAAAGGGAGACATGATGCTCAGAATCCTATCAGTCACTAGTGTGACGTGCAATTAAGCTGTGTTAAGTAGATGACTAAAATATATCAGAAACCATAGAGCCTCGACAACATCAATTATGACTATAAAGACTTCTTGAACATTAGTAAGGGAAGGCAACATTGTTGTTAAATTGACACAACATATCAAGAACGCATTTGACACCTAAACGTTTTGAAGACAATGAAATCAAACTTGCAGTCATATACAATGTCAATCAAATTCTTACTAGAGATGAGTAAAGATAAATAGAGTCCAAAAATAACAAAGCCAAAATCAATTAATCTAGATAACAACTAAAACAAACAGTTCCAGGGGCCTATTTCTGTTTACCACACCCTCTCTTTTTTTGGGTTTGCCAAGTAAAAGATCCCAAAATTATGATAAAAGTTTGTCCCATGAGAAGTCTGAACTCGTGACTATAAGAAAAAAGCGAACAGTACCTGTATTTCATGAAGCAGGTGGCGTTCAATGGCATTGAAAGAATCAACAATTTCCAGTTCCGACATCGTTAAAATGAACTTGTGGATATCCAGATTCACCCTCGCCTGTCTCCATAGTCTATGCTGCTCTTGTTCTACCACGGCTCTTCGTTTCTGGAACCAAGGCATGAAGTTGCGCCCACTCAAAAAACGCCTATACAGCAGAACCATCAATTAGAAATTGCATATACATCCACAGTGAAGATCAAAAAAACATCTTCAATGGTCCATTACTTGTATAAATCCAACCAATTCGCCCTCATCCTTTTGGACAAGAACTTCCCGGGACCCCTCACAGCCAAACCTTTCAAGAACTCATCCGCATGAAAGGCAGGCAATGGGGGCGGTTCTGCATAGGGAGAGCTCCCCTCCAGAGGTGCCGCAGCCCGCAGATATGGCCCAAATGGTGCTAGGAAATTAGTAGTGAGCTCCAAGAAGTGACGCCTAAGGATCTCGTTGTTCACGACGGACATGGACTCCTCCACCCTGTGTGAAACCCCGGCATCCACAAGCCTGTTCAGGACCGAGGTATCGGGCTTCATCGTGGCATTATAGCTACTCCAAACAGCCTCTCTGTGCTCGGTCATCAGGCACAGAGGTCCCTCCCTCCTCGTCTTCATGGCATTCAGAAGCCCCAATGGTGAGAATTTTGGCCTAGACACGCTCCCGGAAGGAACAGAGACCGACCGTGGTGCATTCTGGGGGACGGGGAGCTTCCCGGAGTTGGGCCCCACGCATCCTACAGAAACCACATGGGGCACGCTCCTCAACGCCTTGAGGAAGAACAAATTGGTGACCCCAAGCACCATGGGAGGGAATTCTTCGCCTTCCTGGAGGGAATTGAGCCGTGCGAAATCGGGATCATGGATGGTAAAGTAGGGGCGGAAGTCGAGGCTGGAAGGGAGCGGGGCGGCGAGACCAACGAGGGCAGCGACGGCCTCGGAGCACTGCGGAGGGGTCGGGGCGATGATGAGGATCGGCTCGCCGATGATGGCGAGCTCCCAGAGGAGCCAAAGGTGGAGGAGGATCCCGCGGAAGGAGCCGAAGAGGTCGGAGTCGGGGAAGAGGGAGAGGGAGGAGTCCAGAGGGAGGAGAGCACGGAGGGTGGAGGAGGAGCCGAGGGGGAGGAGGACGGGGAGGCCGGGGGAGGGAGGGGGCCACGCGGCGACGTGGGAGGCGACGAGCTCGAGGGCTCGGGGGCCGAGGTCGAAGCAGAGCGGCGCAAGGATCTGGAGGAGGGGGCGGAAGACGGAGGGGTAAGGGGAGTGGGAGAGGATGACGACGGACTTGTGCTCGCCGCCGCGCTTGAGGCGGTCGTCGTGGCGCTGGCGGTTGAAGACGAAGCCGTAGAGGAAGGGGGAGGGGGAGGGAGGGGGCGTCGGGGAGCGGAAGAAGAAGATGGAGTCGTGGACGGAGGAGCGATGGTGGGGGAGGTGGTGGGAGGAGGAGTCCGGGAAGGAGTTGAAGGAGATCTGGAGTTCCAGAGACGGGCTGAGGGAGTTGGGGGGGAAGGAGGACTCCAGGACCTGCCCGCGCTCCAGGTCGAAGCGGATGAGGCAGAAGGCCACCACCCACCGGCGGAGGGCCGGGAGGTCTGTAGGGGATTGGAGGCTGCTCATCGGAAGGGGTTAGTGTGCCTCAGTGGAGCGGGGGTTTGCGACGAACCATGTTGGCGCTGTCCTTTCCAACTCACGGAGGGAGATGGGGTTGAGGTGGGAAGGAATCACACGGCCCTCTTTGGCAATGGCAACTGAAACTCTCCTGCTGCTGCTGCTCCTCTCGCCTGAAGTTACCATCTTAAGATAGTAAACTCGTATATTTTTCGGTTCCGTCCCGTAGGAATGAACTCAAATGCAATGCCGCATGGTGGAATATATTCTTCCGTTTCTTACCATTGCGTAATCTTGGCCAGAAAGAGAGGGGGGTGAGAGGAGACGGAAAGGAAATCAAATAAATGATTTCATATTAGGTTTTGTTTGGGTAACGCTTGAAAGAAAGTAAAAGGAGGAAGGAAATAAAAATGAAAGGGGAGAAACAAAGAAGAAAATATCATTTATATAAATTTTGTTTAGACAAAATTATATATAAGAAAAAAATAAGATAAAAGAAAAGTTTATTTGTGTCTAATTTATCAACTGAGATAACATTCAACAATATGTTAGCTTCATTTGAATATTGTAATAGTCGGAGGTTCATTTGCTTGAGAAAATTGAGTTTTCTTTTCCAAAGGTTCAAGAAAATCATAATTCTATAACTCCATTGTCTCCTTCATCCCCTTCCCCCCACACCTCCCCACCTATTTACCATGCATGTATGTGTTCTCCCTCACGCACGGCCTCCCCACTCTTCCATATATGTGCATTTATCTTAAATTTGTCAACCTCTATTATGATGTTTAATAATGACGTTGAAGAAGTTTTACGATATTCTTTCTTAGATGACAATGATGTTTTTCCCATTTTTGGTTGCACAACAAGATCGAGTTACAATGTCGTGTAAAGGAACTTGAATATATTTCTTGATATTCCTTAGCTTTGATTCTCTCTTCAAATCCCTACATAAATATGAAATTGATTTTTTGAAGGACCAATTCATCAATATTGATTTTTTGAACTCCGGAGAAGGTTGTTGATATTTAGGTTTGTGCTTGTAGCTTTCATCTCCCATTACATTTTATGGAATAATTTTTCATTAATTTTTAGTTCCATGTAAATGCTAGAATGGGGTAAGCCTTTATTCATCCCCATGCTTCCCACATGATATGCTTATTAATTTGGTATTTGGATTTCTACACTTGTTATTTGTCATTGTATGATTTTTTGGATATATGGTATATAGAGTTATAATTTTAATATATATGCCAGAACTTTGTGTTATTCATGGATTTTTCAACTATTATAATCTTGACTATGATTTTTTATATAATAATGATCTAGTATTTCTACAATTATAATCTTAGCTCATATTTGTATTATTATTTTGATACTATTTTTATTTTAAGTGTAACCGAAAAGTGTTAACATCGGTCCGAGCTTGTCTAGTGCGATAACCTTGTATTGCTATGTGATGACTTTAGGATTTCTACCATAATAATACATAGTTTTTCTATTATTTTCTACTATTGTTATTTCTATGGTATTTAGATAATACTAATCTTGGGTGAATTTTCCATTTTGATAATGTAGCAGTTCTATTGTGATAATCTAATTTTTTTGTTTTGAGTATTATTTATTGGAATAATACTAATAATATGTATTAGACAAAATTAAAATAGTATTTTTTGGTTTGAACTATCTAAAGGAGTCTTTTGTACTTTTAAAATGTAAAAAGTTAGTTTTTTTAATTATTAGGATATGGTGTCATTTATAGAGAATTTAGTTTTAAGTATAGTAAGTATAAAAAAATTAAAACTATAATTTAATAACCTAAAACTGATTATAGTAAAAATAAAAATAGGACATGTAAATTATCGCATGAGTAATTTGTATTATTTATTGGTATATTGTGTAATTTTTAAAGAATCTGGTTTTGAATATAGTAAGTTATAAAAAATTAAAAACTAATTGTAGGAAAAATAAAAGTAGGTTAGGTAAATTATTATAAGTTAACTAGAAAATAATTAAGTACTTATATATAAAACACCTACTATGTTAATTTCGCACAATAATAAGAAAGCTTCTAAAATATTTTGAAATCGTATGGCTTGGAAGCAAAAGTGGCATCTTCTTCAATAACTTGATAGAGTGCCGTCATATAATGTGGTTTTAGCATTGAGTTTGATTCAAAGCCTAGATACATTACATTGTATAATTTTCCATTCTAATGCACTGCTCGAATAGCAATCCACTCTTTTGTTGAATGGAAGAAAATTGAAGCAATGAGGAAGTTTAATTTAGTTATTCGATGGAATCTCGATAGCACTCATTTCAAAATCCGATGTGTTGAACAATCAAGATTAAACTAGGACAAAATGGCATGCAATGTAGTTCAATAAAATCTCTAGAGTATATGTTATTAGATAAACCTGGTTAAACCAAGGTTACATCATAATTTAATGGATATCAACACCAATCATTGGAGCACAACACAAAAGGACAAAATAAATTCAAGCCATGATCAAACTAGTTCGAAATCAATCTAAATTCACCAAATATTCCAAGCATAAGCTTTTGATACAAACATAATTAATGCTCAATGTGATACTTATTCAACCAAATGTGATCATAAACGTGAGGAAGATCTTTGATGACCTCAAATAGAAGGCAAAAGAGTCGATGAATCAGGTTCTTCATCTCAAGGTTGTTAGCCATGTGAGCCTGAGGCGGACCATTCCTACAATAAATGTTATTGTAATGTTTGATATATCAATAAAAGGTATTGGTTTATTTCACTCCATGTCTGAGATTAAATGAATGAATGCATTATAAGGTCCCTTAGTACAATTAGGATTATGTACCATGACCATCTTAATAATCATACATCCGTTGATTCATTTGTTAAGTCACAAAGGTTGGTACTTGGATGAATATCTAAAGAGTTAGATTGAGGACTCATCGAGCACCGTCAAATGGTTATTGAGATATTATCTCCATCCTGAGAAGGAGATGGAAATCCTTATATATTGGTTGATATATGATGCAGGTCCTCTACATAGGAATAGAGTTTCGGAGGTGTCAGATTAGTTAGGTCAAAGAGATGACTTAACAAGATCAAGATAACCAAGTCCTATGTCATATATAGTCACGATATAGGCATGTGACCTCTGACCAGAGACAGATATATTGTTATATGTTTGAGTATGTACATTTGGCAGATCGATAGGTTGATGGCCAAATCAAGGTCTATACACCGGTAAGCTGGTGTGCATACAAGGGCATATGAGTAATACAATCTTTCAAAGGGAACATACAGATTCACTTGTGAATCGGAAGACATGAGCTCACTCATGAGGTATTGGAATCGATCAAATTCCATGCATGGTCATCTTGCTTTGAAAGCATGATAAGAATTTGTAGGTATGATATATGCTTTTGGAAAGCATATGATCGATACCAACTCCCAATGACCAAATGAGAAACTTAATGATAAAACCCTAAAGATAACAATGTAAATTGATCTCTATCTTCGAGTTCATTCTAGATCTTCCAATATGCAGGATGTATATGTATTAGGAATGCCTGAGGGTGATGTGATAAAAAATGGTTGTATAACTATGACGCTTCCATCTGAGGGAGTGATGAAACATGTCTGGATTTTAGTGACTCCTCTCAAACGAGAAGTAACCTAATCTTGGTCCAAATGTTGGACAGTAATCTGAATGTGATTCAGATGCAATGAGAAGATTAGATTTGCGACCTTGATTTAATCAAGCATTTATGAGAGTTCCCCAAGATTTGGATATGAGATGTGATCTCAATATCCAAGTCACTATACGTAGAACGAACAATCGCCTTGTCCTTATCTCCAAGTATCTGCGGAGAAAGCGCATTATTCTCGAAAGAGATGAAGAGTAATTCCACTATTAAATTATATCCAAGCTTTAAGAAATGGATAATTAAATATGATTTAATTACCATGAATAATGTGAATTTGATTCATATTATTTTGATGCATGAGAATGATGATCCAAGATAATGAAATATGATTTAATAATTGTGGATATGAATAATGTGGATAACACTATGTATATTATTTATGTATACTATAAATGTGGTTTATAATAAATAAGAGAGTGTTATTTGTAAATAACATTTACAATTTAAATGTATATTTGAATTGGATTCACATTGGACATTTTATTGAAAATGTAATTTACATATTATTTTTGAATGTGAATGTGATTCATAAATTTATAATGCATGATTGCAATGTTCACAACATAACTATGATTTTTTTGTATGAATAAATTTATAACAAATGTTGTTGTAATTTTTGGAGAAAATAATGGAATATTGGATTCCATGTATTAGGAAAAGGAAGCCACTCTTCCATGTTGAGAGGGTGGACGGCCACCAAGTCCTAATTGGAATTGGTGGCAGTCCCCCCTATTATGGAAGGAGGCTTGCATCCTTCCTATTTCTCCAAGATAAATTGATTTAATTGAAATTAATTTATATTGATTATTATTCAATATATATTTAATTTAATTTAATTAATTGTTATTGTATTTTTACAACAAAATCATGGCCATTGAAAGAAACACAAATCAATGTGAACCATTGGATTTGTGTTGCCCATGGATTGAGATCCATGGACTCTCAAAAATATTATAAAAGGAGAGGCAACCCTAGCTCTTCTTTTACATAACAAGAATTGCAAGTGTTCTATATCTCTCTCATGTCACATGCCATTGCTCTCTCTAAGTGGTTGTCCACTTGGAAACCCTAGAGAAATCATCGTCGTGACACCGTTGTGCCACCGCCTCGACTACTCGTAGATATCCATCTCCTTCAGTGCGCCCCGCTCGTGAAGAAGACGTTAGATCTCGTGGGATGAGATCAAGAGATTCACTGCTTGGATCAGTACTTTGGATTACGAGAAGCACGTGGTTCATCCCTGCGCTCGCAAACATCTCTTCAGTCGGATCAGACTTAAGACAGGGGGTCTTTTACGTTAGAGACTATGATTACAACAAATCTTCAAGAGGTAATCCTTAATCTTGTATGTGGTTTGATGAAACGATCCAAGAAGTGTTGTTGGATCATGCGATTTCATCATTTAAATTGTTAAACTCTGCTGCACCGAGCAACTTGTACGACTAGTCGCGCCGATCACATATGATGTGATCTTCACGCTTCCATGATGTACTTAAGGATCTTCTCATATCCTTCAAGTGGTATCAGAGCCTTGGTCGAGGTCTTGGATATGATCAGAACCCTAGACGATCGAGGTTCGTGTTTTGGATACGCGAGAATCATTGTTTTTACAATGGATGCAAGATTCGAATAAGATTTTTCATTTAATTAAAAGCTCACTGTTTGTATACTATTTGGATGTATTTTTTGGTTATTAAAATATATTTAGAATGTCTAAATATGTCTCAAAAACAGTAACCTAATGTTGGTACAAAAAGTGCATGAAAAGGATTCGAAGAGTTCCCGCCATAAAAGTTATTTTGCATAATTTCACGGAACTGTAAGAAAAATAATTTTGCTTACAGTTTTACTGTAATAAATATAAAATAAATTTGAATTAAGTAGAGAATCAAACCAGCAAACTGCTCGAATTTATTTCGCGCAATTCCGACTTTGTTTGCCCTATATATTCCATATATATAGTGGAGATGGGCCGGAAGATGATTAGATCATCAAACCTCTTTACTTAGTATGTTTATAATTCAATGAAAAATCATGGAAATTATGAATTTATCTTGATTGAATATGATACCTAATAATTATGAAAATAATTGATTAATCATCATAGGCCATTGAATGAATGTTTCATGAAAATCCTAGTTTATCCTACAGTAGTTGTAGGACAATCTCTACATGCAAAATATTATTACTTGAATAGGATTGGGGATTTGTTTAGCAAATCTTCTTATAATATTAATCAAAATGGTTTTGATAAATATTATATGGTATAACTTTGATTGAAAGATCGATTATCATCTAAAATATAAAATGATCAAATCACATTATCCTGACCTGAGGCGGATATTGTGTCTAGTCAGGGATTCATTGATTAGATTATTAAGAGATTAGCTGGGAAGAGTTATTACTGCTTTCTTGATGGGTACTCGGTGTATAATCAGGTGGTCATTACGCCCAAAGACCAGGATAAGACGACATTTACATGTCCGTTTGGGACGTATGCTTTTAGACGGATGCTCTTTGGATTATGTAATGCCCTGGCTACATTCCAAAGGTGCATACTTTCCATATTTTCGGACATGGTGGGTGGATGTTTAGAGGTCTTCATGGATGACTTTTTAGTCTACGGTGATGGGTTTGATACTTTTCTTGTTTGCCTAGACCCGTGTGCTTCAACGGTGCATTGAGGTCAACCTTATTCTATCTTGGGAGAAGAGTCATTTTATGATGACTCAAGGGATGATCCTTGGTCACATCATCTCCAACAGGGGCATGAGGCTGATCCGGCCGAGGTGGATATCATCAATAAGCTCACCCCGCTGTCCAATCTGAGGCAGTTGTGGTCTTTTCTAGGGCATGTTAGTTTCTATCGACGGCTCATTCAGGATCTCAGTCGTATTTCCCAATCGCTTACTGATTTCTCAAAAAAGACACTGAGTTCCTTGTAAATGATAAGTGTCTTTCATCATCTGAGACTCTTAAGGATTTGGTTGTGTAGGCTCCTGTCCTTCAGCCACCCGATTGGTCTCTCCCATTTGAGAGCATGATGGACGCTTCTGATTTTGTCATAGGGGTTGTGCTAGGACAGAAGAGGGATGAATTACCTTTTATCATTTACTACGCTAGTCGTACTTTGGATGCCTGATGAATCCATGATTCATTAACATTTCTGTCGCATTTTGTTTTAAAACCTTTAACAAATATATGTAAATATCCATTAATTTCCATCTTTTATCAAAACCTAATTCATGAATAAAAATGCACTTTTATGCATCAAAAACTTGTAAATAAATAAAAGAATAAAAATAAAGAAAAGAAAATAAGGCAGATTGTAAATATGTATGTACAATATGACTTATAAAATATAAATATAGCTGCAAGATATATTTATATAACCTAACCCTCGAGACCAAGTCAGCATGGGTTGGTCGACAAACAAACAAGTAGGGGGAGATAAGGAAAGAAAATCATAAAAATAATTAAATATGCATTCCACACACTCTTCACTATTTATTAAATAAATATAAAATCTTCAATAATTTTTAATTAATTCATATGTGCTCATATTTTGCCAAACTCTTTTCCTAATTATTTATATATATAAATACAAAAATAAATTAAAAAATATTATCTTATATATATGCCAAGAAATCCAACTTTCAAATTGACAAGTTCTCAACTTCTGAACATCATAACTTTCTCATACGAACTCTAATTTCACTCTATTCATCTTTAAAGTTCATAAAATAATATTCTCTAATTAATGAGGTGATTTCACTAAAATCAGAGTCCATTTGTAAAAAGTCGATTTTGGGACCTAATGACAGCGGGGTTTCTGGTCTATTTATTTTATTTAAAACACAATGTTTATAATTTTGTTAATTTTATAATTTTTAATTATTTTCATGATCTTGTATTTTAACCATGATTTATTTTATAATTTTTGGAGCTTATTTATTATTCTAATAAAATCCAAATGCCTAATTTATAGATAAAGTTGAACTACATAACTTATACTCGTATTTATTAATATATCTAAACTAATTTATTAAAATCCGCAAAAAATCACAAAGACCTTATTTACTATTCTAATAATTAAGAAAATATGAAAACTAATATGCAATTATTTATTTATTAAATTAAAAATCCAAAACTTATTTATTAAGTATTATTTATACATATTTATTACTATAATAAATATATTTCATATAATATTTATTATTTATAAAAAGTAATAATATCATAATTTAGATAATTTAATTATATATATTTTTCATTTTTATACCTATTTAAAATAACATGATTTACTATTTATTACATAATTTATACTGTATTTTATCATCTGGCCAACCAGGTGCTGACACGTATCAGCACCTGGGAGCTTCTTCTCCAAGAACAAGAAGCAGTTGCTTCTGTTCTACCGGCCAACCTTCAACGAATTTTCACCACCGCCTCAACAGTCCTAACTTGATCTCTACCCTATATCTCTTACCTCTAACAACCCTCCTACACGCCCACCATTGATCTTCAACTAACCTCCTTCAGATTCGTCTATAAAAGCCTCTCAACTCCGCCATTAATCACTAACTCAGCCCTAAATATCTTCAGTTCCAGAATAGCCTGGCCGATACCTCACCTTCCTAGCCTCATTCCGGCCATCCATGGTGGTGACAGCACCTGAGAGCCGACGCATGTGGAAGGAGGACCATCAGAGGAGAGTTCCAAGGTGGCCACCCACCTTGCATTGCCTCCTTGTGTGCGTGGAGCTCTGGCAAAGATCAGCCGTCGAGCAACAACCAGAGGTAATACACCTTGAATCCCCAAATCTAGTCAGCCATCTTTGCGATTATATTTCTCGAATCTCGTGCCATTTTTAGTAGTGCTAATCACGTAATTAGGAACCTTGATCATCCTCATTAGACGCCTATCGATTTCAATCCTCAAATTCCCTTAAAATCCATTCAAATTCGCTTCCATTTCTTATATTTTTCACTTCTCTCTTATTTTCTAGAAACATATTTCATAACTTGCAAATCCTAAAATTCTTGGTCGATTTCTCCGCAAATCGAGCATATAAATGATAATTACATATCCATCCTTCATTGGGAGCTATTAAAACGTCATCTGGAGCATCAAAGATCCAAGAAGCTCAAAGCTTCATTGCCTTCATTCCACCTCCAGGACTATCTGACGTGCCACCTTCTTAGATGCATAACCTCTACCAACTTTCATCCTCGAAGCTGCTCACCCACAGGCGAGCGTGTCACCCCTCTGGCCCTGCCGGAGGCCCAAGTTCAGCACTAGTGAGCGTGAAGAAATCGGAGAAGTCAGCCCCATCGCTAGCCGCGTAGGGGAGATGAAGAACATCAAGAACATCCCAGGCTTATAGTTTGGCGACACGTGTCATCGACGGACGGCCCAGATTGCGTGATCTCTTCTAATCTCAGCCGTTCAGACGAAGGGGTGGAAGTTTTGCATTAAACCTAGAGAAGTTCCAAATTTTCAACTTCGCTCCAAAGTTTCCAAAAATTACATTTAGGTCCCCAGTAGGGACCTAAATGTAATAACTTTAGTTTTCTTTGCATTTTAGCCCTTCACAGGGACAGTTTTGTAACAAAATAATAAACTTTCTTTTGCAGTTATACCCATGGCTTGTAGGGGTTGTTTTGACCTCGATTTTGTTGTATTTTTCCACGATTTTTTAGGGTAACTTCATAACTACCCAATATACTTTTCTTGTATTTTTTCATGATTTTTTATCGCTTTTTCATGCCGCTTTGATTTTCGCAATCGTGAGTTAGTTTTGAGCCGATTTTTAATTCTTTTTGTAAAATCAAGAATAAATAGGATATTTCTGAGATTTCTTTCTCGTTTCAAAAGTCGAGGTTTTAATATTCTGCCTTATTGAGTTCGAGCCAGGCACGCTTACCTGGTAAAATAATTAGTGTAGATGAAAATAGGAGAGAGAAGCCTATTCACTTCTCTCTCTCTCTCCTATTTTCGTTGATTTTTGTTTGATCAACGCGGATCCCTCTTTGCGGTTTTCTACACCGACAACACCATTAATCGCATGTTGGATCCGTGTTATCAATGCCACCTAGCGGAATTATACCGCTACATAGAAGGAGATGCTAGCGGTAGTTTTTGCTTTGGATAAGTTTAGATCTTATATTCTTGGATCCAGAATAACTATTTACACTGATCACATTGCCATTCGATACTCTTAATGGCTAAGAAGTATGCCAAAGCATGATTGAGTAGATGGATCCTTCTACTCCAGGAGTTTAATATTGAGATTAAGAATAAACCTGGAGTCAAGAATGTGGTGGCGGATCATCTCTCCCTATTAGAGTATCTTGAGGATTCTCAGACAACCTGAGACTTTTCCCAGATGAGGTGATTCTAGCTATCACCTTCTCCCTTGGTATGCTGACATTGTGAACTATCTTGTTGCCAAGAAAGTTCCACAAGGTTAGACCAAGCAACGACTTAAGACTTTCCTAATGAAAACCAAGTCGTACCATTGGGAGGATCCCACCCTTTACAACAAAGGAGGGGATTGTGTCTGGCATCGATGTATTCCTCCGGAGGAGCACCACATTATCCTCATCTACTGCCACAAGCTTGAGACAGGAGGACATCACTCTGGGAGTTGGATAGCACAAAAGGTTCTCCAATCTGGCCTTTGATGGCCAACACTCTTCAAGGATTCGGATGAATTCGTGAAGAGGTATACTGACTGTCAGAGGATGGGTAGTTTTGGTCATAGAGACATGGTGCTGATGTAGCCTATTCACTTCTGTGAGGTTTTAATGCATCGATTTTATGGGCCCATTCCCTAAGAGTTAGGGATTTGAGTACATTTTGTTGGTTGTAGATTATGTGAGTCATTGGGTTCGGGCCATCCCCGCCCGAGTTGTTGATGCGGGAACTGTTTGCAGATTTTTGAGGAAGAATATCATATCATTGTTCAGGGCTCCTAGTGTTTTGATTTCTGATGGGGGGACTCATTATATCAATGACAAGGTAAGGGCCCTTGCTAACAAGTTCAACATATACCATAGAGTTGCCACTCCATACCATCCACAGATGAATGGTCTTGCTGAGGTTTCGAACCGAGAGATCAAGACGATATTGTAGAAGGTTATCTGCCCAAATTGAAAGGATTGGTCACAGGTTTTAGACTCGATCTTGTGGTCTATAGGACATCCTTCAAGACACCTTTGGGTACATCTCCATTCCGACTCGTTTATGGCAACCCATGCCACTTATCTGTGGAAATAAAGCATAAGTAACTATGGGCAGTCACAGAGATATTATTAGATATAGAGAGTGTAGGAGATTAGAGGAGAGAAGAGTTGGAAACCATGGAGGAGCTTAGAGATACAACCTTTTTGAGTAGCCTATAGTATAAGGATAGAGTGAAGATATGTCATGATTCACACATCAACCATAAGCAATTCAAGCATGATCAGAAAGTATGGTTATTTGATGTCCAGGGAAATTACAGAGCAAGTGGACAGGATCATATCTGGTCAGAAAGGTGCATGGCAACAACAGTATTGACATATCTGAGTTGTCTTCTGAGTCCACCTTTTGAGTCAACGATCAACACCTGAAGCCTTTTCTTGATCATGACCTGTTGAACGTTGATGTTGCCTCGATTCATTTTGTATGAGATGTGTTCTTTGATTTTCATCTTTTGCATCTCATACCTGATTTACACTTCCGTACGCCTCTTTGTATATCCATGTTTTCTATTTTATTCCTTTATTCTCCCGTTCTGTTTAACACCCTAGGTCTCGTGTACGATTTTTGTTGTACTTAGTACATGCTTTATCTTAAATATGGGGGGTGTTGAACCTGTGTTGTTCATATTTCTTTCTGTTTTATTACCTCTATTTTGTTCCCTATATTCAGGGACATCCGACCCTAAGTATAGGGGAGGTAATGTCTATTTTTCATTTCTTTGAATGTTCCCTCACTTGTCCCTCAATTGTTGATATTCTTTTCTTTACTTAGGAATCGTTTACCCTAAGTATAGAGGAGACAGTCAAGTCGTTGATTTCATGTACATTCTCTTCTTCGATTTTCCCCTTTTGTACAGTCTTCTATACTTAGGATTACTTGATCCTAAGTATAGGGGGGATAACCGACTTCTATTCAATTCGTTCTTTATTCTTTGAGTAATTATAGCATAGGATTCTTTTAACTTTTCTATACTTAGCACGGGTTATGTCTTCCTTCATCGCTCTTTGATCACTATGAGGACATAGTTCAAGTTAAGTATAAGGGGTGTCGTATATATTGTATCAGTATAAGGGGTGTCGTATATATTGTATCTATACTTTAGCCATAACTCGTACTTTAGGGTTAATAAATAGGGTATTATTTATAAAATTAAAATAAAAATATTTGCAAAAATGTGTGTAAAATTTTGTATTTTTTTGCAAAAACTTTGTAAACTTTTTGTAAAAATCTCTACAAAATTACTTTTGCACAATTTTTTGTAAAATGGTTTTTGTAAAATGTTTATAAATTATTTTTGTATCAAAATCATGTATATTGTACAAATATTTGTAAAATATGTGAAAAATAAAATGTTTACATTTGTAAAAACTTTCTTTCTTTTCTTTCTTATTGAAAATACTTAAAAATTCGGAAAACTAAAAATTCCATAAAAAAATGCAAAAATTCTTTGAAAATTTGTCAAAAAGATTTTGTCTCTTATTTTCTTTTCTTTTCACAAGTTTTTGTAAACACCTTTATTTGCAACTGCAAACACATTTTACAGAATCATTGTTGACATTTAAACCTGTATGGAATAAAATTGAAGAATGAAGCTTGATTAAGACCTTAATCCACTCAACTTCAGAGGAACCTTATTGGATGTGGAGTTGATACTTTTTAGATCCTAGCAACTTAGTTCTTTAAGTCAACGAGGATATGTTCACATGTTATCTTGATTGGTCTAAGTAGAATATTTCGAGGCACGCATGACCCTTACAGACAATGGCTTGACTTGGACACACACTTTACACGTAGCTCTTCATGGATGAGGTGGTGAGGGGGCAGAATCCTTTGGCTTGGGGTAGTACACGGGTGTGTTACAACTAGTGGAACCAATCGTCCTCGTCTAAGGAGGGATGCGCATCTCAACCTGGTCTAGTAGCATTGAGGTCTAACGACAGGATGCTGTGGGATTGCGATAATGCTTCAAAAGTTGAATATTCTACTGGCTCAAACTCCTTGTGTACATGTTGCACCTTGTATATATGCTGTATATATTTGAAAAAAATGCAAAAACTCCAAAAAGGGGATAAGTCTGATTGAAAAAATGCATGCCAGAGTGTATATAGTGGAATAAGCAAAGCTTATGTGAAACACTGTCTCATCTCATGGAAAGTCCGTCTAGTAATCCTGCTTCTACGAGCCTAGAGACTTGGCAACACTGGTCAAGCTCCAAGGGATATGTGGCTACACTGGCCACAATCCATTCTATTCTTTCCCCCTCTTCTTGAGACGGTTACACTTGAACTTAGAAGGGAATACCCCACTCCTCGAGGAAAGAGTTGCTAAATCGGGGGACTAGGTTACCTTGTTGAGGGAGGTCGTTTCTTTGCCATTTCTGAGGTGGGGAGCTATATATCACTTACACTATACAAGGAAGGATTCATAGTCATAAGAGTTTGCGTATTTAGATTTGTTCTGACCTGACTGTTGAGGTGACCTGACCATATAACTATGGAACTTAAGGGTTGTTGAGTCTTAAATCTATTTCCCAATAAGGTTTTGCCAAACTAATAATCCAAAGATGTGACCGAGCTCCATACTATAATTTTATGAAGGCAAGTTGAACAATCAACATTAATTCTCCTTTCTTCCATTTTCCTTTTTCATTTCTTTTTCACTTCTTTTTCAAAAAAATGTTTGCTAAGGGACTAGCAAAGGTAAAGTATAGGAGAATAACGAATCCATGATTCACTTCTTTATTCTTTTATTTTAGCAAAAATCCCTATGCAAATT
Organism: Ottelia alismoides; assembly: GCA_037367405.1. Taxonomy (NCBI): domain Eukaryota; kingdom Viridiplantae; phylum Streptophyta; class Magnoliopsida; order Alismatales; family Hydrocharitaceae; genus Ottelia; species Ottelia alismoides. The sequence goes on along the minus strand of JAZKJV010010955.1, from coordinate 98,202 downwards.
AACTGTAAATCTATATAAATTCCAATATATTAGCATTGTGCATATTGTTGTTAATATTATGTATTTAACATTTGTTTAACTAAAATAAAGGAATAAAGAAGAAAAGAAAAAGAAATAAATAAATGAAGGTTGTGATTATCTAATAAGTACAGACTGACCCGAACCACAAGAGAAGATCAATTATTAACCTGATCGACAACGAATAAAGTAGGGAGAGATAGGGTCCTTATTTATTCTGTATATATTCATCACTATAAACCATGTATATATCATTCACTTATTTTATGTTTCAATAAAAAGATCTCATAAATAATTTATTTCCTTGATAACACTTGTACATAAAAATGTGATGTAAAAATAGTTGCAAAATTAAATGGTGTGCAATATACAATATCTACACATATATTTATTTATTTATTTATTTTGTGAATAAATTGTGTATATTGTAATTTTTAAACATTTTTAAATATTCCTAATAATGAAATAAAATTAAAATAAATTTCACAAATTTAAAAATAAAAAAATATGTGCTTTATTATACAATAGCATCAAGTGTATATGTTGTGTATAATACTAACTTATTAACACCTATAATTAATTTTTAAAAATCCAATAAAAATATTTTCATACACCGTAAAATATTTTGTACATAAATAAAATATAAAATATACTGTATTTTTTGTAAAAATCATAAAATGAAAATATATGTATATAATATATTGGTATACTATACTTGTACATAATATCATATACTACATCTATACTATATATAGGTTATTAAAAATAATTAAAAATCACAGAAAATTGTTAGTAAAATAACCAACATTTTTTATTTTTATACCTTTTTATTTTAAAATCATTTGTTATTTTTAAATGGATTTTCTTTTATTTGGTCAATACTATTTTCTGATTGGTCAACTAGGGTTTTTTGACCCGGGTCCACCCTCCCTCTCCCAGATCCAGCCCGGGCCAAGCTTCGTCAGACCTCATTTCTCCCATTTCTCTAGCTCAAGTTTGAGCTCTGTTTGCTTTGTTTCATGTGCCCGATTGATGCCCTAGAATCCGTGACCTTCACGGATCCCTATGTTGCGCCGGATCTCCCTCGGATTGCGTGATTACTCTCGATCCTTCTAAACATCTGAGGTTCCCTATAAATTCTTTCTTTTGCCTCCACCATACCCTAGCTCATTCCCCGTGCCTCCTTTCTTCCACTAGCACTTGTAGGATAGTGTCGACATCCTGCTGGGTCCTCTTGGAGCTCGGATTGGTGCCGAGTTGAGCACAACTCGATCATGGTCGGAGCCCTCCACCATGACCAACCTCTTTTGTCTTCCACAACAGAATCAAGGCCATGACCCTGCCATTCCCTCAGTTTAGTTTCACCTTCCATTCTAGTAGCATTAGGTACCCTCTATTTCTTTCCATTTCATTATTTCGTTCGATTTCGTCCATCAACTAATCATTCATCATCTTTGCTCCGACCATCGGGTATGGAGCTCCACTTAGCCATCTAGTCACATCAATCTACTGACCATATCATAGTCCATCTTCTCACTCAGTCTGATCACCCTTAGATTCATCCTTCGGTTGGATTTAGGGCTAGACTGCCTTCTTCCATTCTCGCGAAGGTCGATTCCATCTCCCGGATGCTTTTTCCTTGTTTCAGCCAAATAACCCGAGCCGAGGTGTCATCCTCAAGCTGTGATTTCCCTCACATGTACAGGTACGTACATAGAACTCGAATTGAGCCCCAACATAAGTGGAAGAGTACCTCCAGGTGACCCATCTCCCAAATCTCTATCAAGCACTACAATCAGCCATCCGATCATCTCAATCGATGCGAACCTCTCCCAATGAGCTGCTGGACCTTGTAGCTAGTCGATCCAAGCCGTGGAGCATTAGATATACTTGATCGAATCTCGCTCCTCTCCACCTTCTTCATGTTCGTCTAGCTATCTTCATAGCCATCGAATCGAGAGCTGGAGCACCACACGATCACGCTTTTGCCAGAGACATTAGATCTTTTCTTCAGCGCATCTGACATGCACGTCTCACACTTTTTAGAGCCGTCATATTCAGATAATGGTTCATCAGGACCATAAGTCAGGACCACCACGCACCCCGCACGTGTCCATAAGGGTACATTGCACTTTTTACCCTGTCATTTTCTTTATTTCATTTCAGTACTATAAATGCAATGGTTAGTTAAAAACTATTTACATTTAGGACCTTGTATTTTTATTAATTGCATTTTAACCCATTCGAGCATCACTCACGTGTGCGTTCATATGATGTCTTTGGATTACTTGCAATTGTTTCCCCTGTGCTTTTTATGTGTTCATGAAATAGAGAAGGTTTTTTGGAAATTGCAAATATACCCCTATAAGTCTGGCTCACGTGTGGTGCATGTATTCTTAGACTTTTTGCATTCCTGGCCCCTGAAGTTTTATTGAGTGTTATATTTGGCCCTAAGATTTATAATAATTGCATTTGTGTCCTCTTTTTCCAGCATTTTATTTTATCTCTTTTTGAATACAATAAATAGCAAAATTGACCCATAAATTCCCTATAAGTTACATTTAGTTCCTATTAGTTTTAATTTTTAATAGTAATTTCCCCTCTATTTAATCTTATTAAAAATTCAAAAATAGTATAAAAAGTCCCTATTTGCCTTAGAAAAATCATAAAAATTCAAAAAATAGAGTAGCTTTGTTTTCAGTTGTTTGATTTTCTATCCAATATTTGTTTTGATATCTTTTGTAAAACTCAAAATTTGAAAAACCCTAAAAATACCATGAAAATCATATAAAATTGTTGAAAAATAAAAAATTTGTATTTTTGGTCTCTGTTTGTAGATATTTAAATATAGTTTTTTTATAAAATTAGTTTCCGGGAGTTTTGAGCTTAATTGATATTTTTAATTTGAAAAATACTCCTGGTTTGTGCGTTGTTTGTGTTTTTCTTAGTTTTTTTATTTTTATAAAATCCATAAAAAATTCAAAAATCACACAAAAATTAACAAAAATAATATAAAATATACAAAACACAAAAATATTTTAGTTGATTTTTTGAGTATTTTTATCCTATTTGAAAAATATAGAAAGAGTGTATGTATCTTTTGTCCATTATTTTTATTTTCCTTATTATAAAAAATTGAAAATTTGCAAAATTAAAAACCACTAAAAATCATAAAAGAAAAATAAAATAATAAAAATCCTTTGAATCTCTTGATTTGACTACCTAGATTTAATTGTGCTTTTTGTGTTCGACCTTGGTCGATATACCCGATTAATAAAAGTAGCTTAGGACACTTGTCTCATTTGCTTGATTTGTTTGGTGGTTGAATAAGATTTTCTTGATTGCTAGCTTTAGTTCTGGGGTGACAATGATAACTTAATTAATCAACTTAACCCTAGTAGCTCGGGCATGTTTTCACCAAGAACGGGACAAAAGAGCTAGAGGTTAGGTTTTGAATAATGGCAGATGGGGGAAAACCCAACAGATAAGGGTTATATATGGGTGTTCTAGGGTTTTAGTGGAGGGAGACTTGCTCCTTGAATTGGCAGATGACAATAGGAGGGTGGTTGTGGTTCTCAAGCGATGCCGATGTGGCTAGATCTAAGGTGGAAAGAGCCTGCATGTACGAGGGAGGTATTGTTGACTTGAGGTCAACACATTGAGATGAGGGGGCGGGAAACTAACTAATGTGGAGAAAGAATCCAAGCTTTGTTGATCGTAGGTCAGCAAAGCCTAATGGCGTGGATAAGTGGGATGTGGGTGCCAATGGGAGGGGGTCATGTGGAGGGTTTACCAGGTGATGAGCACGCCACGTGGCTAAAGAAGAAAATTCAAAAAATGAAAATAAAAGAAAATTTAAAATAAAATAAAAAAGAAGTAAAATCTCAAAAGTGGCCTCAACAAAAAAAGTTGTAGATCTCAATAAGATCTACAACATCCATGAAGGATCTAAGTGCCAAAAACATAGGGGTAATTACAAAAAAGGACCTCAATTATGCCTCAATTCTCAATTAGAGGTCTCATTTTTCAATTGTAACAAAGAAGGGTATGATCTTATATTTTTGTCTCAAATACATGCCTCCATAGGCTCCAATGACCCTTATATGTCAACGTTAAACCTTTTAGTTAAAAGTTCATGACCCTATTTGTTACAATTGAAAAATGAGGCTCCTAATTGGGAATTGGGGCATACCTGGGACCTTTTTTTGTAATTTACCCAAAACATAATTTAAGTAATATATTAAATTTTAAAGATAATTTAAAGGAATAAGATACTAATTTTTATTATTTTTACATTTTTCTTTGATTTTTTAAATAATATATAAATATTATATTTTAATATACTTATAATATAATAATTACACATTATATAATTTTTTAGGACATTTAGTAATTAAGGAAAAAATAAAATAAAAAGGGATGGTATATATAGATGGATTTAACATCTTCTTTTTATCAGTTTTTATGACTTTTTGGATTTTTTCGTAGTTAGTTGTATTACAAATAAAATATCCGATGAAACCCTGTTGGATCATCATTTTTCTCTATTTTTATCCTCGATAAATAAGAACTAAATGAAAAATCTTCATTAATTCCGCATCTTTATGATTAAACCTATCTCTTGTAATGAATACATTTTCTATATATTTAAAACCCTAATTTATTGTATTTACTTACTACCCCTTCTCTTTATTTTCTTTATTATTAGAAACCTAAAAATTAGACTAAATATTTTATATATTTATTTTGGTTTCAAAAAGAAACAAAAAATACAAAGAAATATCAAAATCCTTAAAAATGTGCTTCAACAAATGGCGACAGTGCCGGGGACACGGCTTATCTTTATTTGTTTGTCGAATTGTATTGTATTATTTTTTATGTGAATAATTATTTTAGGTCTTCTCATCATGATTTTTGCATCATTTGTTGATTATTTTTCTTGATATTTTCTCCGACTATTTCTTTTGTGGCAGGGCCCATGGAGACCAAGGTCACTCGATTTAATGGAGGCGTGGTGTTGGGAGCTCCTGTTATGAGGAGCCGTAAAAGAAAACAAGAAGGATTTGAGGAAGATTCTTCAACATTTCATTCATGTATTTTGTTGTAAAAAATTGTATCATGTGCATTTCTAATGGTCCTAGTTCGAGGGCTCGTATGTATAAAAAAAGAGGTACTCGGTGATCTACCCCCCCCCCCCCACACACACACACATCTTTGTATATTCACTAACCCCCTCTCACCCGCACATCCATCACAGTGCATATACACCCCCTCGCACATCTTCAGCTATAAAATTTCATCACTCCTTCCCCCATCTCCAAGAGACCATACACCTGTATAAATGCCCCCTCTAACCCTAAAATCACGGGTCCCCCCAGACCAACTTCCATATCCAATGTAAATAGAGATTGAGGGATTAACTTTTTGTAAATAAAAGATTAACTTTATTCATAAACTCCATAAAAAACTGAAAAAATTTAAAAAAAAAGTCTTTGATAGAGACTCTGACTATTGTGCTTAAAAATGAGTAGCTACTCTTCAGTGAGGGAACTACGATCTCCCTTAGCATAGTGGGTGGTTTAGAGGTCATTGTTTATGGCTCCATCCTCAAGTAACACAGATAGCCGCCTAACAGTCCGTACTTACACCCATAATGACTAGAAGTAGATGTAACTATTCATATGAGTCTGGACTAGTCATTATCTATCTAAAGAATTAAAAAATAAAAAATTAAACAAAAACAACAACAACAAAGCCTTTTCCCACAATTAAGTAGGGTCGGCTACATGGATTCTTCGCCTCCATTCAGATCTATCTTGGGTCAATCCCGGGCTTATATCCATAAAACAAAGATCCCTTTGTATGGTCTCTTTCCAACACTTCTTGGGATGTCCCCGCCCTCTCTTTGTCGGCTCAACATCCCAACACTCGCATCCCCTAACTGGTGCATCAGCTGATCTTCTTTGCAAATGGCCAAACCATCTAAAGCGGTTTTCTCGCATCTTATCCTCGATCGAAGAAACACCAACTTTCTTTCTGATTGCATCATTCTGAATCCGATCTTTATGTGTGTGTCCACACATCCACCTTAGCATTTTCATTTCTGCTACAACCATTCTCTGCACATGGTCTATGGTTCACAGGCCATAGAAAATTGCAGAGACTAGAAATCACAAAAATTCGCTAACTAAGGAGTTGGTGTATTCCTGACACATCCACCATCACTCAAGGCTGAAGGATTTGAGGACACTTGATTTCTGAGATCTTGAGAGACCGAGTTAGCTAGCCTTAGACATTAGGATTTTGAAACTTATAATCCACACTTCCCTGTTTGAAAGATTTGTGTGCTATATTGTACACTTCATCTCTACCTTCTAAAGAATATGAGCAGCACATCACTTTCACAGCTACATGATTGATGAGATGAGTTGAGTTATCTCTTGAGGAACTGAGACTGGTGATTTGAGTTTATACCTGATTTAATGATGCTCGAGGATGGGATAAAGTTAATGAAGCCTTCAAGAAACCAGAGTGTCAGCAAAACCCTAGCCAGTATGTGAACAAGTTTGCATACTATTGTTTGATATTTACCTATGTACTAGGGTGTAATGAAACCTAATCAAAATTATTGATCAGTGTGCGCCAACTCTTGGTAAAAGCAGTGGAGATAGCCAAACATTGAAATGAAAATTCGAGAGAAGTTCTCTCATACAAAGACAAGCTCAATTATTACAAATACAAATTCAAAAGAGCTTCCACCAAAGGCGAGCGCTCCCAACCATTTCAAAGTATCCACTTGGACCAAATGCTATTAGGACCAAGGAGTCGGGCTTGTTCCAAAAAAGGGCTATGCATCGTATAGTGATACAAGTCTGGGTGTCGAATGTATCTTAGATACTCAAAAGAGACATACCTCGGTATACTCCCAGGAAAACAAGTGCAGACGACTCTGAATTCTCTTGACGGTCACATTGATCAATAAAATAAAAATATACATGTGTTGAGGAATAAGGCACTCGAGAGGCTCCTTATTCTAATGTTGGGGAGAGAAAAATATATACAATCCTATGCCCTCCGTCATCTGGCCATCCGTCTACACTTTCAAGTCTGACGAACTAATAAGACGGTTGACTGGAGCAAGAATCGACTTATGTTGGACATGCAAGCCCACGACGAGCCATTATGCAATAAATGTTATTGTGAATATCATTCCCTAATTCGAAATGAAGAATACATAATTTGCATAATAGGTCCCTTAGTACAATTAGGGTTATGTAGCATGGCCATCTTGATGATCATACAACTGTTGATTCAAATATTGAATCATAGAGGCTGGTGCTTGGATGAACATCTAAAGAGTTAAATTGAGGACTCATCAAGCACCATCAAATGATTGTTAAGAGATGTTCTCCAGCCTGAGTAGGAGATGTCAATCCTTTCTCAGTTAGATTGATATCTGATCGACCTCTTGATGTAGGTCCTCTGCATAGGAATATAGATTCGGAGGTGTCAGATTAGTTAGGTCAAAGAGTTGACTTAATGAGATCGAGATAACCAAAGTCCTATATCGTATAGTGTCATGATATAGGCATGCATCCTCTGACCGGAGACAGATGTGTTACTATATGTCTAAGTATGTACATTTGGCAGACTAATAGGTTGATGACCTAATCAAGGTCTATACACCGGCGTGCTGGTGTGCATGCAAGGGTATATGAGTAATACGATTTCTCAAAGGGATCATACATGTTCAGTTACCGAACCGGAAGACATGAGCTCACTCATGAGATATTCAGAAGAATCAAATTCCGTGCACGGTCATCTTGCTTTGGAAGCTTGACTGAATTTGTAGGTTTGATATATACTTTTGGAAAGTATATGATCAAGACCTAGATATGATATATGCTTTTGGAAAGTATATGATCGATACCAACTCCCAATGATCGAATGAGAAACCTAATGATAAAACTCTGAAGTAGACAATGTAAAATTGATCTTGTACTTCAGGTTTATTCTGAGTCTTCCAATATGCAAGATGTACAGGTATTGGGAATACCTGAGGGTGATGTGATCATAAACGGTTGTATAACCATGATGCTTCCATTCCTAGGGAGTGATGAAACGAGTCTGGATTTTAGTGACTCCTCTCAGTAGAAAAGTAATCTAATCTTAGTCCAAATGTTGGACATTGATCTGAATGTGATTCAGATGCAATGAGAAGATTAGATTTGTGGTCTTGATTTAATCAAGCATCTATGGGAGGCCCGAGATCTGGATTTGAGATGTGATCTCAATATCCAAGTCACTATACGTGGAACAATACAATCGCCATGTCCTTATCTCCAAGTATTCGTGGAGAAAGCGCATTATCCTTGAAAGAGTTCAGGATAATTTCATTGTTGATATAAGTATCCGAGCATTGAGAAAAAGAATAATTAAATGTAATTTAATTATCATGATTAATATGAATTTGATTCATAAAGAGAGCTATCTTAGATAATTAAATGTGATTTGATTATCAAAGATATAAATAATATGAATGTGATTCATATTATTTGGGCACATGAGAATAGAGATCCAATATGATTAAATGTGATTTAATTATCATGGATATGAATATTGTGGATAGTACTATCCATATTAATCATATATATTATAAATGTGATTTATAATATATAAAAGAGAGCAATTTGTAATTTACATTTGTTAATTAAATGTTAATGTGAATTGGATTCACATTGGACAATTAATTGAAAATGTAATTCACATTTTATTTTGGGTTGTGAATGTGATTCACAATTTTCCAATGACAAGATTGCAATATTCACAAAATAATTATGAATTATTTTTGTTGAATAATTTACAACAAGTGTTGTTGTAAAACTTGGGGATTTCCATGTAATAATGTAATCTCATGAGATATCATGAGATTACATGAGATTGCCACCAAATCCCATATTATGGAAGGAGGCAATCTTCATTCCATAATATCCATACTTGATTGATTTAATTTGGGATTAAATCATATTGATTTATCAATATATATTTAATCTAAATTAAATTAATTATTGTTGGTTTTTACCAATACAAATCTTGGCCATTAAAAGAAACACAAATCAATGAGAGCCATTGGATTTGCGTTGCCCATGGATCGAGATCCATGGATCCCAAAATATTATAAAAGGAGAGGCACCCCTTTGCTATTCTTTACACAATGAGAACATAAGTCTCTCTCTCTCACTCTCTCTCTACATGCCTACTCTCTTCTTCCTCTCTCATGGCCATCCACCATGGATGCCCTAGAGAGAGTCTTCGTCGCCGCAGCGTCGTTGTTATACTGCCCGATCGTTTACTCGAGGATCTCTGTCTCCTTCGGTACGCCTCGCTCGTGAAGAAGACGTCGGATCTCGTGTGTCGAGATCAGGAGATCCGCCGCTTGGATCATCAACACGGATTGCGAGAAGCACATGTTTCATCAATACGCTCGCAAGCGTCTACTCCGTCGGATCGGACTTGAGACAGGAGGTCTCTTCGTTTAGAGACTCTATCACAACCACGCTTAAAGAGGTAATCATGTTACTTGTTTGTGGTTTAGACGAAACGATCCGAAAAGTGTTCTTGGATCACGTGGTTTCGTCACATAAAAAATTTTTAATTTCCGCTGCATAGAACAACTAGTGCAACTAGTCGTTCCTCGTCGTATTCGATACGACCCTCACTCTTTCGTGATGCGCTTGAGGATTATCCCATATCCTTAAAGTGGTATCAGAGCCAGGTTGAAGGTTTTGGATACGATCTGTAAGCCTAGGATGACTTGGGTTCGTTAAGGTTGCGAAAGTTTTTGTCGTATTTCATTTTCGCACATCTGTTTAGTGAATAAATTCGGCCATGTTTAAATTGTTTAAACATGAAAATAATAATTGGTTTTTGTTCCCCATTAAATAAGAAAACTGTAGGATCTGAGTTTGCGTGATTTCGAATCCGTTTGCTCAAGTTATTATCAAATTAGTGAACATGTATCCACTGTTTCGGGGACTGCGAATCTCAACGTAATTAAGGAGTCAATTACTGTTTAGAAATGCCTTGAAATGCGTGAAAATTATGTAGGTTCTTTTGCAAATCAACTTAGCAAACTTTGGAAACTTACTTTACTTAATTTGGATTTAAATTGATTGAGACATGTTAATTTTAGTAAGTAGGGGTCACTGCTGAAATTACATTCCTAATCAAGAACCATGTAATTGTCAATTAGTGAAATAAATTGTTAATTTCATGAAATAATTATGAAAAATATTTGAGAAATATTTATTGATGATTATTTCCTTAATTGACTTGACCTCAACCAATAATTGAATAGATTTGATCTAGATTATAATTGGAAACAAAATCAACAAACAACTTGCTTGAATATGATTGGGAATTTGGTTAGCAAATTTCCTTATAATCAAAATTGTTTTGATTATTACTATATGGTATAATTTCGGTTGAAAAATCGATGATCATCTCAAGTACAAAGTGATTAGCTCGGTATTATTTTTTCTCGAGGCGGATATGGTGTCTAGTCAGGGAGCGTTATGATAGTGGGTCGCACCGGTTGCAGTCCGTCCCACTCCCGTCAGTACTGACCATGACAACGGGTAGGGAACGAATGATGCCTGAGAGATCATGATGTATTTTCTAATTATTAAAATTCTTTTAATACGTACTTTGAGATAATACCATATATTCAAGTAAAATCAAGTTTGTTGATTGAATTGGATTGATAATTAATTTATTGTGATTAAGTTATTATATCTAATTAAAAACACTCTATTATGAATAGATGTGTATTTCCCTTAAAAGAATTAATTATATGAATATGATTCATGATAATTAAATAAAATTTGAATATGAGGTGGAGGATCACATGAGTGACATCCATGGTCTCCCGTCAAGGCGAAGGGTTTCCGTCGCCAGAGATTGCATATAGGAGACGCATGTCCGAAGTGATAGCTCCTGTATGCAAGCGCATCTGGATCGGGCTCTCTGCTTCTCAAAAGAGTAAGGACGTATGTGTACTGACCTTAATATCGGGTCCTCATATTATTGGGGCGATATTGGATTACACATAGCGAGTTGTATTCCTGTTGACGATTGGTTCAATTAATGACGGGTCAACATCACCTTAGGGGTGCTGGGCCCGGGTGTTAAAGACCGAATTGGGAGATGCAAGTTGGACTTGCAAGGCGGAATGTGTTCCCGCTTCTTTTTATCTGAGTTACAGGTTCTCATATTCTTGGGATGTAACAAAGATAAGGAAGGAGATCCCAGATCTTGCTTGAGATATCATGATAAGTATATCTCTTACATTGAAAGTGATTAAGGGAATGAACTTTCATTGTTGACATGGTAAGACAACTTTGATAAAAAAATTCCTAAAATTATATATTTATATATGTTTATGCAAATTTCTTATTTCAGATAATCCTTCTTTAATCCCACTCAATGTTATACTCAATAATAACCAGTAGAATATCATGGATTGGACCTATGATCCAGATATTGTACTTGCAATTGGACACATAATGTATGTGGTTGCAATGTGCAAGTTTCCTCATAATAATGAGGAATGATAATTAAATAGACAATAGGACTAAAACCCTAGGGTTTGTATGTCTCTATAAATCTTGATCTCATCGAATGTACTTTTGAAGTGACATGTCGATAATAATCGTAATTATCAAATAATCCTTATAAAATCTAAGAAGATGTTCTGGCATACATATGTGCTATCGACATATAATCATGAATGACATGGTTCTCTGCATTATGGAGAATGGTGGCTCTATAGGATATGATGTATTCAAATTATTTGAGTACCTACATGAACCTAAGTTTTAAGAGTTTAAATGGATGTAGATACGATGAGTGTCATCATTCTACTATATATACTCTAGTCATTCATGAAGCTTCATAATATTCATATTGTATGAAGTGAATGAAGCATGTATAAATGTTGAAATACTTATATTGAAATTTTTAATTTCAACATAAGAGATCCTTTATCTTGAGCAATGGTTGTTTGTAGATAAAGGGAGCGCAGTGGAAGCATGGGTTGGACCCAAGTAAGAAGTATAGTCAGAGAGTTGACTGCAGTTCTGTGACTTCCATATGACGTCCAAAGAGTTGGATGAATGCCAATACTGCAATAAGTTGATGTGTTGATAACATGACTATCAAATCGATCTGGAATCCTTATAGAAGGAATCAGATAGTACATTGGAATAATCTACATATAATCATTGAAATTGACTTACTTATTTGATAAGATAAAGTCTAATAATTGTATCTTAATCTTCTAATGACACTTGCAATTGGTTGCATCTGTATTAGAATATTAGAAATTCGATCTTAAGGTTTAATGGTCATCCATGTTGGAAGTGATGCAATTGTTGCAACAATTTCCATTGGATCAATAGACTTCATATTTTCAATGGGAGCCCTTAGTCTTACAGAATGTCTCTGTGACCTGAATATTGGAATACACTCATAGTTTATTTCTAAATGTTGGAAATAAACATGAATTCTGGAATAAACCTATCATAGAGAGTTATGATGGATATATTTCAGATGGTAATCTAACATCTAATGGACTCCGTTGAATTAGAAAATTAATGAATGGTTCATTAAAATTTCTAATACTGAAAATTAAACCTTTAAAGATCAATAGGAGGATAAAGATCATTTGACAATGATCTGTCATCATGTTTTGGACATATGTCTGTTAATGAGATCAATGGACAAGTAAGAGATGAAACTTTAGAATGTCTAAAATTTCAAAACTTGCATACTTATGAATATTGTATTCAAAGTAAAATGTCCAATACACCCTTCTTTGGGAAAGGTGTAAGATGTCAATGTATTCAGGATCTCATACATATTGATGTATGTGAATCATCTATATCATAATAAACATTATGGATATGTGATATCTATTGATGATTATTTGTGATATAAGATTTCTTCTCTTCACTTAGAAACCTTTGAAATGTTTAAAGATTTCATAATTTTGGTTTAGAATCAAAGTTTGAAGGAAGATGAAATGAATTTGATCTAACCGAGGTTGCTTGTACCTATTAGATGAATTCAAGGAATACCTTATGGAGATGTGAATATCATTCCTATCTCAATCCTCCTAATGCACCTAAGCTCAAGAGAGTTGCGGGGAGATACAATTGGATCACATATGACATGATTTAATCAATGATGAATTTTAGCATAATTACTCATTACTTTCCAGGTGTATATGTGGTAGAGACTACAATATATCCCTTTCCATGCAAGTAAGCTGGAACTTAGCACCTGAGAGTGCTACTTCATTAGGAAAATAAAGGATGGTATTGGATACCTACTTTATGACCTTGAGATTCTTAAAAGATTTCATATCTGAGAATGTGATTCTTAGATGATGAAACTCTTGAGAATCAAGATGAAAATGAAGTAAAGGAACTCATTTAATCTTGAGATGATAATGAGATTCCTAAAATTGGAAACTAAAAGGACAATTAAAGATGAGACACTAATACCTCTTCATATAAGTTTGAAGATGGATTTCATGTGTCAGTTAATTATGACAATGATCTGACTTCATGTGATGAAGCTCCTGAGGATCATGACATAGAAAGATGGATGTTAGCAATAAAAGTCTAACGTAGACTTCATATACAAGTGTTGTATGTGGACCCTCAAGGATCCACCTATAAGGTTCAGACCCATTAAGGTGTAAATGGATCTTCAGGAGAAAGAGGAAATTTGATGAGAAGGTAGACCTTCAAAGCACGGTTCATAGCCATGAGCTACACACCGAAGAGAATACATTGCTTGCGATGAGACTTGCTCTTCAGTGACCATGCTTAAACCCATCAGAATAATGCTAATCATAGCTACACAACTTAACTATGATATCTTCATGATGTAAGTCAAGATTGCATTCCTCTATGAATACCTCTCTAAGGACATTCACATGAAACAGCCCCAGGGCTTCATGGTTGAGGAAGGAAAGATGTGCAAGCTAAAGAAACTCCATCTATGGACTCAAAAAAGCTTCTTGTAGTTAATTTGATGAAATCATAAATGCTATGATTTCAGATAGAATCTTGATAAACCATATGAAGCTTAGTGGGAGTGCCATTGTGTTCATCGTGCTAAATGTAGATATTCTAATCATTTAAAATGATATAAGGATGATAATAATAATAAGTGTTTTATAATCTGGTTGTTCAATACCTCGAGATATGATCTCAAGGATACCTCTTAAATATCAGTTCTGAAGTTGTTCAGAAGCAAAGAAAAGATGGTATTGGGACAATCACACTAATTGTACACCTCAAACATTTCCATTTTTTGAAAAATTCCAAGAAAGGCTTCTTTTCCTCAAAGATATGGTACTGACCTATCTAAAGGGAAAACACCTCAAAGAGTTGAGGATGTGAATGCAAACTGCTTGCCCTTATGCATCAGTTCCAAGAAGCCGGGTGTATGCTAGATGTGTACAAAAGCCAGATGTCTACCATGCAGTGGGAGTAGTAAACTGTTACTAATCCTACTATGGTGATAAAACACTTGATTTCAGTAATAACGATATCTTCATAGAAGACAAAACTTTTGAGATAGTGATCTCAAAGTCTTATCTTCAAAAAAATTAAGACTTTATAGATAGTGATCTAAAAGTTCTTAACTACGGATACCTTAGGAGATAGAGATCTCCAGGAATAAGGGTATTCTGATAAGGATTATGGTAATACTTGTTATAATAATTGTTGAGTTGTAGTATCAAGGACGCTATAACTGCTTTGATTGTATTGAGTATTGGTTGCATAAGATGCAACATTCGCATTGGATGCGAACACTGTCACTAGGAGATATGCAAGTGCCGTAAAAGGACTTGGCATAGTCTCTTGGGAACAGAGTGACTGATCAACTTACCTAGTTATTTTCTAAATAATCTATGATTGTCACATGAGTGTGAGTTTAAATGATTAGTCCATTAATGACTCTTTGGACTAGTGGGAGATTGTTGGACATGCGAGCCCACGACGAGCCATTATGCAATAAATGTTATTGCGAATATCATTCCCTAATTCGAAATGAAGAATACATAATTTGCATAATAGGTCCCTTAGTACAATTAGGGTTATGTACCATGGCCATCTTGATGATCATACAGCTGTTGATTCAAATATTGAATCATAGAGGCTGGTGCTTGGATGAACATCTAAAGAGTTAGATTGAGGACTCATCAAGCACCATCAAATGATTGTTAAGAGATGTTCTCCAGCCTGAGTAGGAGATGGCAATCCTTTCTCAGTTAGGCTGATATCTGACCGACCTCTTGATGCAGGTCCTCTGCATAGGAATATAGATTCGGAGGTGTCAGATTAGTTAGGTCAAACAGTTGACTTAACGAGATCGAGATAACCAAAGTCCTATATCGTATGCTGTCATGATATAGGCACGCATCCTCTGACCGGAGACAGATGTGTTACTATATGTTTGAGTATGTACATTTGGCAGACCAATAGGTTGATGACCTAATCAGGGTCTATATACCGACACGCTGGTGTGCATGCAAGGGCATATGAGTAATATGATCTCTCAAAGGGATCATACAGGTTCAGTTACCGAATCGGAAGACATGAGCTCACTCATGAGATATTGGGAAGAATCAAATTCCGTGCACGGTCATCTCACTTTGGAAGCTTGACTGAATTTGTAGGTTTGATATATACTTTTGGAAAGTATATGATCAAGACCTAGGTATGATATATGCTTTTGGAAAGTATATGATCGATACCAACTCCCAATGATCGAATGAGAAACTTAATGATAAAACTCTGAAGTAGACAGTGTAAAATTGATCTTATACTTCAAGTTTATTCTGAGTCTTCCAATATGCAAGATGTACATGTATTGGGAATACCTGAGGGTGATGTGATCATAAACGGTTGTATAACCATGATGCTTTCATTCCTAGGAAGTGATGAAACATGTCTGGATTTTAGTGTCTCCTCTTAGTAGAGAAGTAATCTAATCTTAGTCCAAATGTTGGACATTGATCTGAATGTGATTCATATGCAATGAGAAGATTAGATTTGCGGTCTCGATTTAATCAAGCATTAATGAGAGGCCCGAGATCTGGATTTGAGATGTGATCTCAATATCCAAGTCACTATACGTGGAACAATACAATCGCCCTGTCCTTATCTCCAAGTATTCTCGGAGAAAGCGCATTATCCTTGAAAGAGTTCATGATAATTTCATTGTTGATATAAGTATCCGAGCATTGAGAAAATGGATAATTAAATGTGATTTAATTATCATGATTAATATGAATTTAATTCATAAAGAGAGCTGTATTAGATAATTAAATGTGATTTGATTATCAAAGATATAAATAATGTGAATGTGATTCATATTATTTGGGCACATGAGAATAGAGAACCAATATGATTAAATGTGATTTAATTATCATGGATATGAATAATGTGGATAGTACTATCCATATTAATCATATATATTATAAATGTAATTTATAATATATAAGAGAGCAATTTGTAATTTACATTTGTTAATTAAATGTTAATGTGAATTGGATTCACATTGGACAATTAATTGAAAATGTAATTCACATTTTATTTTGGGTAGTGAATGTGATTCACAATTTTCCTATGGCAAGATTGCAATATTCACAAAATAATTATGAATTATTTTTGTTGAATAATTTACAACAAGTGTTGTTGTAAATCTTGGAGATTTCCATGGAATAATGTAATCTCATGAGATATCATGAGATTACATGAGATTGCCACCAAATCCCATATTATGGAAGGAGGCAATCTTCATTCCATAAACTCCATACTTGATTGATTTAATTTGGGATTAAATCATATTGATTTATCAATATACATTCAATCTAAATTAAATTAATTGTTGTTGGTTTATACCAACACAAATCTTGGCCATTAAAAGAAACACAAATCAATGAGAGCCATTGGATTTGTGTTGCCCATGGATCGAGATCCATGGATCTCAAAATATTATAAAAGGAGAGGCACAACTTTGCTCTTCTTCACACAATGAGAACATAAGTCTCTCTCTCTCTCTCTACATACATACTCTCTTCTTCCTCTCTCATGGCCGTCCACCATGGATGCCCTAGAGAGAGTCTCCATCGTCGCAACATCGTCGTTATGCTGCCCGATCGTTTACTCGAGGATCTCCGTCTCCTTCGGTGCGCCTCGCTCGTGAAGAAGACGTCAGATCTCGTGTGTCGAGATCAGGAGATCCGCCGCATGGATCATCAACATGGATTGCGAGAAGCACGTGTTTCATCAACATGCTCGCAAGTGTCTCCTCCGTCGGATCGGACTTGAGATAGGAGGTCTCTTCGTTTAGAGACTCGATCGCAACCACACTTCAAGAGGTAATCCTATTACTTGTTTGTGGTTTAGACGAAACGATCCGAGAAGTGTTCTTGGATCATGTGGTTTCGTCACATAAAAAATTTTTAATTTCCGCTGCATAGAACAAATAGTGCAACTAGTCGATCCTCGCCGTATTCGATACGACGCTCATGCTTTCGTGATGCGCTTGAGGATTATCCCATATCCTTAAAACTTATTCCCTAGTGTTGAGGATTAGTTCTAGAGGAGAGTCTCCTGGGCTGGAGCCTTGGGTGACATCTCGACTTGACTCTCATGAATGCAATACACCAATTTTCGTATTCTTATATTTTATGTACAAACAAAGAGTCCGATAATTAGATAAGTTTGATTCCTTTTGACTAGAGCATGGTTTGGCCCAAAATTTTAGGATCAATCAGATTGAGGGTCTTTTATAAATTGAGCCTTGAAAATTTCACATGCATTGTCAGGAATTAATCCGACTCCTTCATTCTTTAAATACTCGAGGACGAGTATAGTTTAAGTATAGGGGTATGATGAATCTCTGCTATATCATCATTCTTCTATATTTTTATCCTCGATAAATAAGAACTTAATGAGAAATCTTCATTAATTCCGCATCTTTGTGATCAAACCTATCTCTAGTAATGAATACATTTTCTATATATTTCTAACCCTAATTTATTGTATTTAATTACTAACCCTTTTCCTTATTTTCTTTATTATTAAAAATCCCTTAAAATTAGATTAAATATTGTATATATTTATTTTAGTTTAAAAAAGGAATTAAAAATACAAATAAATATCAAAACCCTTAAAATTAAGTATTTTTAATCATTAAATTCTTTATTTTATAAATGACTTCTTTTGGCATTTTGACCAACATGAAACTTATAGATCTCAATGAGATCTACAACTTTCATGTTTTGACCTTTTTTTAATTCAATCACCTACTATTTCTTTTTTATTTTTCTGTATTTCTTATTTATTGATTTTCTGGAGCGACCTTGTGGCGCTCTCTGGAGCCGCAACATGGCCGCCTCTCCTCGCGCCACGCACCACTTTGTCCGCCCATGGATTCCCTCTCCCTGCTTCAATCCCAACTGTCTTTTGGCACCAACTCGTTAGCCACTCGATCAGATCATCATATCTGATCCGAGCCCTCCACACGCGCCCTAATCAGGGCCGTTGGATCTGATAATCCAACGACCATCACTCCATCTCCTACGTCCAACGCCTCCTTCCCCATGCGTTACGCCTAATTTTCCACCCTAACCCTTCCATTTCTGGCCGCCACTCCGATCACCCTCTCCACAACCTAACGACTCCTCCACATAGATTCGAGATCCACCTTGCTCGCGTAACCCCCCGTCCTTCAATCACGATCTCCTAGGGCCATTTTTTAAGCATTTAAACCTCCACCAGCTCCATTGAAACGGTCAAAGCTCCACATACAAATACTCATGCTCTACTCCCTTACGACATCGCCCACCATAACCCGGGCAAAGGCCTAGCTACCCTCCATCTCTTTGCGACAGAGGGAGGCAGAGCATGGAGGCAACGATGGCCCTTCCGCCCCAGGTGTGACCCATGGCTTAGGCCATGCTGCACCGCCTCTCCGACGGCTGCCCGAGCCCTCTGGCATGGTTGGCCAAATTGCGCAACGACCATATGCTCCCATGGAGCCTCAGCTCAAGCCTCCCTCGTCGCCATTCTTCTCCTCGAATCCTTCAGGTTTGCCTTTTGTATTTTCTTCATATTTTCTCATAATTTTTCCCGTCGCCTACTACCATCCTCCTCATCTCCTGACCACCTTACGAGCTCTGCCACTCATCCCTCACCTTCACCAACACTCCGATCGTCTCCCTTCTCTAGGACCTCCCTCCGCTCTGCCACTTTTCTTCTCAGGCTCGCTAGAGAAGAACCACAGGGCTCCGCCTCTCGTCACCCGATGCCCTCCATACACCTCACAATCTCTCTCTCTCTCTCACATACAATCTGTACGCTTCGACTATACTAACATTGTAGGAACCTTCAATGGTCGGAGCTTCACAACCATCTCTTTTCTTCTGCTCTGCCTATGGAGAGGGGATGTCGTCAGACCTCTTCAGAAGGTTCCTCCTCTCCGCAACACCTCAAGCTTCTTCGCATTCCTCTGAGGAACCTTTTGGGACCTTCAGCAGCCCATGTGAAGCACGACGGAGCCCAAACACCATCGCTGGAGCCCCACCAAGTCCGCTGCAAGAGGCAGAGGAGATGATGAACCAGGCGCTACAGATACCGTCCGATCATCTGGATCATACGACCTAGATGAGGGCTTGAGCCTCCCCGCTTACCCATCATACTCGGGTGACACAACCTCATGCCAAAGCACCATACGCTACCACGTGGCCCGAGCCCGGGCTGCCTCCTGAGCCTAGTCCCCTCGCGTGCCATGTACGTGAGGGGCTGGGTTATTCGTATATGAACCCCGACCTCCTTCATAATTGCAGCAAAGTCCCCAAGCATGTGCCCTCTCATGCGCGCCTGGGGTAAATTACATAGAGTCCCCGCCGACTTTTGATAATTACAAAAATACCCTTGCGCACAGGAAAAATTATATAGGGGCCTAGCCAATTTTTGCTAATTGCAAATAGGTCCATCCAAGGATTTCTAATATTTATCTTTATTTTTCATGCATTTTTATTATATTTATGCCCTTGAACTATTTCTTTAATATCTTGAGCATACAAACTCTATTTTAGTTGATTTCAGTTTCATTGTGTTGCTATTTTCATGTTTTATAATGGTATCATTTATTTCATGTTTTGGCACTTATTTAAATATTCTCATTTTTGTAATATAAAGTGTCTATTGCTCTCAATTCCTTGATGCCATTATTTTATTTTAATGCTCAACTTGCCTCTGAAATCAACTGACTTTTTATTGCTCATTGACTTGATTTTTTGGGCATATTTGTACATACCTATATGTTTGTATATCATTGCATACTGTTTCTCATTATTTACATTGCATCTCATTTTTAATTGCATAAAACAAAAATAAAAAAATGACATGCATCATTTCTTGTGAATTTATCTGCATTAATTTAATGCATTGCATCTGCATAAAGACCTAGATTTACAAAATACTCACTTAATAAAATTCGATAAATAGACGAAGAGGCTCGTGTCACTGATAAGCCTCCCGCACCCTTACTTAATTCGGGCACATTAAAGTTCCAAATTAATGTTAAGTGTTCGTTGCAGTCGGATACGAGAGATTAATCAAAAACCACTTAAGACAGATTTTGATCAATTTTAAGCGGTGATATTTTTTTACTTGGTGGAGTCCAAGGTCGATCTCAGGGAGGCAACTGTCTCCTTAGGTGGATCACAGCAATTTTCAAGTGTTGATGTTCGAGGGTCAATTTTTTTGGTCTTTTTATTTCTTATGCAGACATATGCAGACAAATCTTAGCCAATTTAACTTTAAATTTAATTGATGTATCAAACGAAGTCCAAAAATAATGAAAATTGGCCAGACGATTATGTATGATGAAAATGACCTACACTAATGTTTTTGGAATTTTTCGACTCAAAATAATTTTTCTGTGAATTAAATAAACAGACAGAGTGATTTTCAGTGTTTAATTTTTAATAAATATCAAATCACAATTTTTCCAAAAACTAAAATTATCCTAGGAGGGTCTAATGATCAGGGACCTAGGAAAATTAACAGAACTTAAATTTACTGTGAAATGAATTAATTAAAATTAATTCAAGAAAATCACTAAACTATTTATTTAGGCCTCGTTATGCGTGCAAATGATATGAAATTTTTATGGAGTGTTAAAAATGATGTCCTTAAGCTACTGTGAATTTTTGGTGATTTTTGAAGGCACAGATAATTAACTAAAAATCAAAAGGCATCACTGGGCAAAATATGTCACAAATGAACCATTTAATTTATTAATAATTCAAGCAAGCCAACAAAAATCAAACACGTGTTCTAATAGATAGAGGACAAAATTTCCAACAACATGCAATTTTTAGAATCTCAAAATGATGAAAAATGCACTCTAGGGACACGTGCAAACACAAGGGTGTAAATGCAATACTGGGAATTAAAATTTCAACAATTAAATATGCTGACAGGGACTAAAATGCAATTACCGATAGCATGCAGGACTTCTATGCAATTTTTCCACGAGACACGTGCTCCTCACGTGGTGTCTGCTTCACAGGGACCTTTTTGCAATTTCTGAAAGCTTCAGGGGTGTCTGTGCAAATAACCCAGGCCGCACGTGCTCCTCACGTGGGGCGACCTAGGTTCGGAGGGCGTCGGGGGCTCGGAGTGAGGCTCGGGTCCTCTGGAGGTTCGGACTAGCCTCGGTGCAGCTTCGGGTCACCCGAGCCTAGGCTTGGAGGCCGAGGCTCGGATGAGGAGACGTGGCGGCCTGAAGGCCCTTGGATCAAGATGGATCCAAGGGATGTCGATGAAGACGCGTGGCGGCTGGAGCGTCGTCCGATCTGAGGTGTGATTAACGGTCGAGGATAAGGGCGGCGAGGGGACGCGTGGCGAGGCGAGGACCGTTCGATCAGATGATCGAACGGTTGCTGCTTCTTCTTCTCTAACGGTCCTCCGCCACCTGCGGAGGAGAGGGCGGTGCTCCGGTGAAGGTCGCCTAGCTCCACCCGATCCTCCAGATGCCGATGAAGCTCTCCGAGTTGTCGGAGGTATCCCAGCAGGAGCGTGACGATGCGGCGGAGGCGCTGATGGTCTCAGGAGCCACGGGGGGCGCCTGGAGATGGATGACGATGAAGCTCGAAGTTGTCTCCGGTGAAGCTCCGGCCAATGAAGGAATGAGATCCTGCAGGGGTTAGAAGAGGTAGCCGAAGCGTGCAGGTGTTCGTGGAGGAGAGTGGAGTGATCGGCGAGGCCTGAGGCGAAGGGAGGTGGTCGGGTGACGGAGCTCCGGCCAGGTGGCGGAGCTGAAGGTCGATGGCTGGTGAAGTAGAGTGTCTGAAGGTGTAGAGAGGCCCGCGAGGATCAGAGCTTCAACACGAAGCTCGTCGGAGTGATTAGGAGGCGCGAAGATGGCTGATGACGGCGAATAAAAGCGGAGAAAATCCAAGAAAAAGAAGAAGAAGATTGGAGCATGGATGGAGGGAGTTACCTGGGGATTGGGGCTCAGCTTTGAGCTCCAGGTCGTCGCTCAAGGGATCGGTAAGGTCCCGAGCTCTAGCAGCTGCTCGAGGGAGGCTGCGGCACGGCGGAGGTAGCCGTGGATCTCGCCGGAGTTAGATCTCTGTCGTCGCTCGACAAATCGACCAATTGCTGTCACCAACAGGAAGCTTGGAGCTCGAGGGACCTCCCTGGAGTGGCGGATCGCGAAGAATGTGGCCGGAGAGGGGGTATTTAAAGGATGAAGGTTACGGCTGGAATGGAGATGGGGCGAGGTTTATGGAGTTCGTGGGAGAGAGCTGGAGGTTGACGTGGCTGACGGAGTAGCTGGCGAGGATAAGGGATGAGTGGGGGCCATCGTGGAGGTTGTGGATCTCGGCGACGGTGGAAGGAGCGCTGCCAAGAATAGGAAGGGGGTGCCCCTCCCGCAAGGCAGAGATCGTGGGAGAGAGGGGCACCCGAGGTAGGAGACGAAGTCTCCACCGTTGGATCTTGTGATCCAACGGTGGTGATCGAAGCGAGATGAGCGGCTGGATGAAGATCTGGCCGTGGCGATCCGAGGGCGTAGCGAGCGCCACGTGGTGTGCTAAGGGCTCGGTACTGATGGATGGCTGAGATGGGAGTCGGGTGTTCAATCGGGTGGTCTAGGTGCCTGCGGGGTTAACGACGCAGATGAAGAGATGAAGGCGCTATCGAAGGGCGCACGCGCTGCCACGTGGCGTGATGAGATTAAGGCGCGAGCGGACGATGGATATGAGGCGGGGGCTTTGATCCGACGGTCAATGTGAAGGGTGTACGTGGTAGCGGCTAGGCCGTTGGATCAGGACGACCATCCAACGGCGGAAGGCGAGGGCGGACGAGGCGAAGGGCAGCGGGCCGCGTGGCGCAATCAGAGGGCGCCACGTGGCCTGCTGTGAATGGCCGGAGGAAGAAACACGTGTAGGAAGAAGAGGAAGCCGAATTTGGAAAAACTCAAAACATGAAAATTGTAGATCTTGATGAGATCTACAAGTTTCATGTTGACCAAAGACGGAAATGAGGTCAAATATGATACATAAATACAAAGATACATAAATATGCATATGTAGTATACAAAATGACCCAAAAACCCAAGTTTCTCAAACAAGCTCCAATTTCAATGAAATTAGTCTCATTTTGAAGGTCTTTTAATAAGAAGTATTCTAGGAGTGAGTAGACCTAATTAGGGGCTTGTATGAGGGCTTTACAAGGGTTCTCAAGATGTTTGGGCTATTTTACAAGGGTGATTTTTTTTTTGGCATTCTTCCCTCTATTATTAAGGAATATATATATATATATATATAGAAGAAGTTATTTGATGAAGAGGTATTTTACAGGGGATTTTTGGCTTCTTATTTAAATGCAGATGAGCTGCTAAAATGCATGAATTATGGATGCATGCATGAGTGTTATTTATGCAAGATAAAAGGAAATATGCCTCTATTTTCTCGGGAACAAGGCTCTATTTTTGACTTTTGATGTGATGAATCACAGATTCATCAACCCTCTATACTTAAACCTTGCTCGTCCCCGAGCAACTAAAATGAAATGCAAGAGTGAAATGATTTTGGGTTCCATACCAAGGTCATGAACAAAAGTTGAAAAATGGAGCCTGACTCAAACTTTGGATTAATTGTGTGGCGGAACCTTATTTGGACCTGGACTTAAGACCTAACAGACTTCAAGTTCCACAAGTCTTCTATTCAAGACGCCTCAATAGTCAGGTCAGAACAAATCCTCAAACGCAAATTTCTGATGACTATGATTCTTACTTGTACTGTGTAAGTGATTTGTAACTCTCCACATCAGAAATGGCTCGGAACCAGCCTCCTCTAACAAGGTAACTCAATAACCCGGTATAGTAACTCTTTCCTCGAGGAGCGGGGTATTCCCTTCTAAGTTCAAGTGCGACCAACTCAAGAGGAGGGGGTAGAGAAGAGAATGGACGGTAGCCAGTGTAGCTACCTATCCCGGGATGCCTGACCAGTGTAGCCAAGTCATCCAGCTGCATTTCTTTACTAGTATACAGGCTCCGACAGGTATTTTATTTTTTTCTTGAACCTGTCTGATTTTTTTGGAGTTTTTGCAATTTTTTTTTTCGAAAACAGCATGTACATCAGGAGTTTTTCCTCTTGAGTCAGTAGACTATCCCTCTTTTGAAGCATTATTGCAACCCACAGCACCCTGTCCTTAGATGTCAACACCACTAGACTAGGTTGAGATGCACTTCCCTCCCTAGAGGAGGACGGATGTTTCCACCCGTGTGCTACTCCAAGTTAAAGGATTCTACCTCCTCACCACCTCATCAGTGAAGAGCTATGTGCATAGTGCTTGTCCAAGTTAGGTCATTATCTAAAAGAATCCTGCGTACGCACGAGATATTCTACTTAGACTAATCAAGATGACATGTGAACATAGACATGCGGACTCAAAGAATTAAGTCACTTGACCTGAGAAATCTTAACTCCAGTTCCTGTAAGGTTCCTCTGAAATTAGGTGGATTAAGGTCAAATCAAGTCCATCCTCAATATCTACTCATAACTTGGTCCAGAACCCACTAGCTTTTCACTTTGCATATGCAAAGATATGCAGATGAGATGAGATGTCATGCTATGAAAATGCAAGACTCTTTTTACTTTTCTATGCGGAGATGATATGCACGAGTAAATAAGAAGCCTAAATTTTTTTTATTTGTTACCCACCCGTAATTATTGTAAAATATATACAAAAATACGCGAAAGTACGAGCTATGGGTAAAGTATATATGTAATATATACACGCCCCCCTATACTTAGCGTGTGCTATGTCCTCAGAGCACGAAGAGCGAAGAAAAAGACATAGCTCGTGCTAAGCGTAGAAGAGCCAAAGAGGAATAGAAAGTATAGAAGTCGTCTCGCCCCCCTAAACTTAGGCTCTGACAGCTTAAGTGTAGAAGAAGAATAGAAATGGGGCGGACGAGGGAAAGAGGGGTAATGGATGAGTGTACAATGCGGGCATCGGTCCCCCCTATACTTAGGCTTAGGTCAGCCTAAGTATAGGTAGGAAATGAGTATGAGGACCAATGTGATCTGGAGAATGTACAGTGAACCGACTTAGGTGACCCTTCCCCCTATACTTAGGATCTGGTTATCCTAAGTATAGTCCAAGATAGTGATCTGATGAGGCGGAGATGGGTTACTAAAGTCGCGGGAGAAAGGGTAGGTTGTACAAGAATGATGATATATACAGATGAGTCGGTTTGAATCTTTCGAGATGCTGCGGATGGCTGGAATTCACTGCTGCAAGGTCTCATACGCGGCTTGATGTGAATCTGCTGTATCTGTCTCGCGCATGAATACAATCTCCTCGACATGGACTAACTTCTCATTGGATTCGACGAAGTGTTTCAACAGCTGTCCATTCACTAGGAATGTCGGTGCGTCATCTGCGAGATCTGAGATCTCGACACATCCACTATCATGCACCGTACGGACAACAAATGGTCCCGTCCACTTAGACTTCAACTTACCTTGGAAAATCTTCAGCCTAGCATTGAACAACCATACCTTCTGTCCAGGAACAAAGGTCTTTCGTCTGATATATCTATCATGCCAACGCTTTACTTTGTCCTTGTACACCACACTGTTGTCGTATGCTCGGTTTCTGACTTCCACAAGCTCATTCAGATCCATGTCTCTTTGTTTCCGGCCTAGGTGTGTGTTCCAGTTGACCTTTTTTATTGCCCATTCTGATTTGTGCACTAACTCTGCGGGCAAATGGCACGGCTTTCCGAATACCATTCGGAATGGGGAGGTGCCTAACGGTGTCTTGTAAGCCGTCCTATACGCCCAGAGGACTTGATCCAAGATCTGAGACCAGTCCTTCCTGTCTGGGCGGACAAGCTTTTGCAATATGGTTTTCACTTCCCTATTCGACACCTCAGCCATACCATTGGTTTGTGGGTGGTAAGGACTTGCGACACGGTGTTCGATGCCTTAGTCCTTCAGGAGTTTCTTCACCTCCCGATTCACAAAGTGGCTACCCCCGTCTGATATCATCATTTTGGGGATCCCGAACCTAGAGATTATGTGCTCTCTGATAAATTTACAGACAGTCCTGCTGTCTGCGGCTCGGGTCGGGATAGCCTCCACCCATCTGGACAGATAGTCAACCGCAAGAAGGATGTATTCGAATCCGTGGCTGACAGGAAATGGGCCCATGAAATCGATGCCCCAGGCGTCAAAGACATCACAAATGATGACCGGCTGCATTGGCATCTCATCCTTGGAACCAACGGTTCCTCCCATTCTCTGGCAAACTGGGCACGACTTCGCGAAGGCGGTGGCATCGCGAAACAGAGTCGGCCAGTAAAAACCACACTGAAGTACCTTCCATGCGGTCCTCTTCCCGGAGTGGTGTCCTCCTGCCTCTAAGCTATGGCATAAAGAAAGGACACTCTGGTATTCCTCCTGAGGAATACAACGCCTCCAGACACAATCCGGTCCTTCAAAGAAAAGGATCGGATCCTCCCAATGGTAGTGTCTAGCGTCCGATTTCAGTCGGTCGATTTGGCTCTTGGGCCAATCCTCGGGAACTTTCTTAGAGACAAGATAGTTCACGATATTGGCGTACCATGGGAGTGAGTCGATAACAAAAATCGACTCGTCGGGGAAGGTGTCTCGAATTGGGGAAACCTCGGAAGTATTAAGATTTTCGAGACGAGAGAGATGGTCGGCTACTACGTTCTTCTTTCCAGGTTTATCACGGATGTCCAAATCAAACTCCTGGAGAAGTAAAATCCAACGAAGAAGACGCGCCTTCGCGTCCTTCTTCTCCATCAAGTATCGTAGTGCCGTATGGTCTGTGAACACAGTTACCTTGGATCCAATTAGATGAGATCTGAATTTGTCCAAGGCAAACACTACCGCAAGCATTTCCTTTTCGGTAACTGTATAGTTACGCTGAGCCGAATCAAGCACTTTGCTTGCGTAGTGAATTGCAAACGGGACGCCATCTCTTCTTTGTCCCAATACGGCCCCAACAGCATAATCTGAGGCATCCGTCATGATCTCAAAAGGGAGAGACCAATCTGGGGCTTGTAAGATGGGTGCGTCCATGATCATTCCTTGTAACAGCTTAAAGGCCTCAAGACACTTGTGATCGACAATAAACTCCGCGTCTTTGCCTAAAAGCTCAGTTAGCGGTCGGGCAATCTTAGAGAAATCTTTGATAAATCTTCGATAAAATCCGACATGCCCGAGGAACGACCGCAACTGCCGTACGTTGGTTGGTGGCTGGAGTCGTCTGATCACGTCCACCTTGGCAGGGTCAACCTCCATTCCTCTCTTGGAGATGACATGCCCCAACACTATGCCCTCCGTCACCATGAAGTGACTTTTCTCCCAGGAGAGCACCAGATTGACCTCACAACATCTTTTGAGGACTCGGTCCAGATTCCTAAGACAGGAATCAAAAGAGTCGCCGTGGACCGAGAAGTCATCCATGAAGACTTCCAGGAATTCGCCGACCATTTCGGCGAATACAGCAATCGTGCACCTTTGAAAAGTACCTGGAGCATTGCATAGCCCAAAAGGCATGCGCCTGAAAGCATAGGTACCAAAGGGGCATGTGAACGTGGTCTTTTCCTGGTCCTCTGGAGCTATGGCTACTTGATTGTAGCCCGAGAACCCATCAAGGAAGCAGAAGAATTCTTTCCCCGCTAATCTTTCTAGGATCTGATCAATGAACGGTAGGGGGAAATGATCCTTCTTCGTCGCAGCATTCAGGCGTCTGTAATCCACACAGACGCGCCACGACGTGGGTACTCTTGTCACGATCTCCTCTCCATCCTCGTTGGTGGTCGTCTGAATTCCCGACTTTTTCGGGACAACATGGATTGGGGCCACCCACTTAGAGTCGGAGATTGGGTAAATGAAACCCGCGTCGCACCATTTTTCTATCTCTTTCTTCATGACCTCTCGTAGATTTGGATTCAACCGACGTTGGAATTCACGAGAGGGTTTGGCTTCGTTCTCCAAATATATATGGTGCGAACACAGAGCGGGATTTATCCCGTGGAGATCGGAAATGCTCCAGCCTATTGCCTTGCGGTTCTTCTCCAGGATCTCTAGCAAGCGAGATTCCTGCTCCTCGGTCAATTGCGAACTGATAATGACCAGAAATTTCTTGTCTTGGCCCGCAAGGAAGGCATACTTCAGGGTTGTGGGTAAAGGTTTGAGCTCAGGGATGGTATGATCGTCTAAGAAGTCTGGCTCAATCTGATCTGGTTCGGTGTTGGCAGTGGCTGGATCCTGTTCTGTAGTGGCTGCCACCAAGCTTGGTTCTGGAGTCAGATCGTCAAAGGTCTCCATGCAATCGGCAAACGCCTCGTCCGACTCGTCATCCTCATCTTCCGATTGTCCTAAGGATGTAAGGACTGACAGGCCCACCTGTGCCTCTATGTCATCGAAGATGTAGGGCGATGCAGGCTCAGAGCTGTACTCGTTCCTGAGGATCTCGCAGACTGACTCATGCACTGGATCATCTTCAAAGGAGATGGACATATCGGTGCTGGCTGGGTTTTGTCTCCATGGCCCAACTAAGTCTACATGCTCCCAGTCTGTTTCGAGAGAAGAGTATTCTGTGCTGGATTCGGAGTCCGGTCTCTGCCATCTTGTTTGCTTCATCTCAAGTTCCTCATCTCCGCCTGGAGTTTGGAACTGAATTTTCCCATTCTTATAATCGAATAAGGCCCCTGCTGTTCTGAGGAAGGGCCTACCCAAAATGATCTAGGAATCTCTCCAATTACGAGGGGTTTCCATATCGAGGACAGTGAAGTCCACCATGTATTCTTGCCCCTCGACTTTGATCACAATGTTCCTTAACTCTCCTTGGGACCTCTTAGTGGATTTCTCTGCAAACTGAAGAATAGCTCTAGATTTCCTAAGAGGTCCGAGATTGAGCCGCTCATAGAGGGCTGTGGGCATCAAATTGATCGAGGAACCATTGTCCAGGAGAGTGCGTGCAAACACGATGTCATCAACATGACTCACTACATAGTGTGCACCCATGTCTCTTCGTTTCCGAGGAAACGAGTTCTTTATTGCACAAGTCGTGGCTACTGATAGGACGTGTTTCTCAACACGGCTTTTGGTCTTCCTGCTAACCCTAGTAGGTGTGCATCTCACCTTAAGGTATTTTTGGAATGCAGGAGTCATTTCCACGAACTTGTCAAAGGGGATTGTGACCTTGATGTGTTTGTTACAAAACTCAGCCATCTCAGGGTCATCTTTTTGGATTTTTTTGTTTTTCTTCTTCCCACCCTTGAGAGCTTGGGGGAAAGGGATTATTAACTCAGGTTCTGGAACTGAAATATCTTCATTAGCTGCTGAAACTGAGTTCTGAACAGGACTCTGACTCGGACTTTTATACAGACTCTGACTCTGACTCTGACAAAAAGGAAAATGCTTGGGCGAAACCGGTGATGCTTCTTCCGCTTCTTCTGGCTGGTCCTCCTCAGATGGAGGTGCGGGCTCATCGGTGTCGTCAGACTCTGGATGACTGCGGGGCTGGTGCTTCGAGGACTCAGATGTCCTCTTCTTCTGCTGGCGGTGACGGTGGTGATGCTCCTCCTCTTCTTCCTCCGAATTCTCCTCAGGTAGAGTTTCGGAGGTTCCTTCTTTTTGCGCCCGTGCCCGATCAGGTATGGTCACGGTCCTTCCGCTCCTGAGGGACATATGGTTAACATTATCATACGAAAGGATCTCATGTTCAGATAGATAATTATCTGAATAGTATACCTGATCTCGGGGTCGGTTCTGGCCCTGCTGAATGATGTTTGGGTTGGCCTGAACCTGTGCGGGAATTGGAGTCCTAGGCGCCATTTGTTGGTCCTGAGCACGAGAGACCCGATTGATGTCGGTTCTCATGTCCAGGTAGTCATTTTGCATCTGCTGTACCCTATCAGACAGGGTCTGGATCGCCAAGGTGAGGGACTCCAATTCGGTGGGCTGGGCTGGCTGCTGAGTGGATGCGGTCCTGAACTGGCCCTGCTGGCCGTGCCGATACTGCTGCTGATGGGGCGGTGCTGGCCCCTGCTGGTAGGTGCGCTGCTGCGGCTGGTACCCCTGTTCTGGCCTGGACTGGTATCGCGGGATTGTGACGGGCCTGGTCTCCTGGTAGACTGGGGTTGGGCGGTGTGCCTGATCCTTCCCCATCTCGATTTGCCGGACTAGTGGGTCACGGCTATACCAGAGCCCGTTGATCTCGTAAACGGGCGGAGGCTCCTCGTACTCTGTCTCCATTGGTGGGGGTGCATGATGGTTCTGCTGGGTGTAAGTCTGATCCCAACTGCTCTGAGACCCCGGTGTCTGTTCCTGTACAAGATGGACTCGATGTACGGGTACAGGTGGTGCAGAAGGGGTAGGTAGCTTAATCTTGGCTACCTTTTCAGAGAGTTCCTCCACCTTCTTGGGAAGGCTCGAAAGAGAGTCCATCTCCGCGACTCTCTTGTGGATCTGCTCGACCATGGTAAGCTTGTCTGCAATCATCCCCATGCTGGGGATGAGGTCCTCAGTCAGATCTGCAACAGTCCTTCTAGTTGTCTCATTGGATAGAATCGAGGGAGACAACTGATAGGCCCTTGTGGCCTGTGACCTGTCGGTTTCTGCCATCTGCTCTAGGATTTTCCACACGGCGTGTTCGTTCTTGTTCAGATAGCTTCCTCCACAGGCGGCACTGACTAACCCCTGCATCTCTGGGGTTAGACCGCAGAACAAGGTTTGGACTAGGATCGCCTTAGAAATGCCGTGGCATGGGCATTTCTGTACTAAGTCATTGAACCTGTCCCAAGCCTCGTGGAACGGTTCGCAGGGTCCTTGGGCAAAGCTGGCAATCTTTGTTCGCATCTGATTGGTTCTACTGAGTGGGTAGAACTTCTTCAAGAAGAGGTCCTTGAACTGCATCCAGGTAGTACATACCACCCCTAGGTTTTTCAGCCAATGTGCAGCCTTATCTCCTAAGGCAAACGGGGTGGCCTTCAGCCGGATATAATCTTGGCCAACATTGGGATGGCTAAGATTGTTGCAGACTAGTTTGAAGTCACGGAGGAAAGTGTAAGGCTCTTCATTGAGGTTTCCGTTAAACTTCGGCAGCAGGCTAAGGAAGTGGGGCTTCAGCTCAAATGCCTGGTCGGGAACTGCAGGTGCTAGCCAATTTTGGATCTCGTTCTCCGCCGGGTTGTAGGTATCGACCATTGGTCGGTCTATCCCTTCAGCTACTATTATCTGCCCCATTCGTGCAGTGAGATCAGCATTTTTCTGTTCGGCTTCAGCAAGGC
Source organism: Ottelia alismoides (assembly GCA_037367405.1). NCBI lineage: Eukaryota > Viridiplantae > Streptophyta > Magnoliopsida > Alismatales > Hydrocharitaceae > Ottelia > Ottelia alismoides. The sequence goes on along the minus strand of JAZKJV010010955.1, from coordinate 66,243 downwards.
GTCTAAGAATCTGTCTCATCTGGTCCTCATCGGGCGGCATCCTTGGCGGCATTTCTCAATCTAGTTCTGGGGATTGGAAAATAAGGTCGGTGTTAGAGGGTGAATCAAGGAAGGGATTACCGAGGCAATGGTCTTCCTCGGTAATCTCAGAGGAGATAAAAGGGTTGGTTTGAGAGTAACCACCCTGAGCAGGAGGGAACCAGGACTCAAGAGGGTCATGAGTCCTGGGTGGTCCAAGGTGCGCTCGGACCGAGAAAGACGAGTTACTTGGGGGACTCATAGAGAGATCAGTGAACTGTGCGTCGAGATCTCCCCAGTCACTCATCTTGGTGAAGCTAGAAGAAGATAGGATCTAACTCCTACCTGAAGCAAGCACAAGATCAATCCAAGACCCAGGATTCACACTCAACACAGTGAAGGACTCAAAGTTGAGTCCAATTTATCTTGTAGTTTTTAAGTGTGATTTTCAAGCAAATCTACCAAGGATTACGCGGCCTAGAGGGAAGTCGGCTCAAAGCCGGATGCGTCTTCCCTGTTTATCCTATCGTCTAAGATACCGCCGCTCCTTCCTTTCTTCGCTCCTATCCCAAGCCGATGGATTCAGTGACCATGCCCCTATCTACCTGCAAGCAGGCGGAGGCTGACAAGGCCGGAACTTCACCCCGGGGGGTTACTGGCAGCTTGTCGCGAAGTACCGCAATTTCGCCCCTATCTACCTGAGACAGGCGGAGGCTACTTGGTACTAGTCAAAGAATCTGAAAATATCCGGCTCGTGATATTTGCTAGGATCAGTTAGAACGTGATATGGAAGACGGGGATTTGGGCTCTACCTTAGGGTGTTCACACACACTCAGGTAACCTCACTCAGCCTGAAAACAAGGTCGGGGATTAGTCTCCCGCAAACAATTTTCAGTTTTTATTCTCTTTTATTGGTCAATGCTGTTAGCAGTCCCGGTTTTAAAGTTAGGTTATCACTGTAATTAATCACCACAAAGCACGCTTATCGTACAGTCCCAATTTCCTTTTTAAGTGAGAAAAATCAGAGGGGGAAATCGAGAAAAGCCGATGCAAGTTGAAATCAATGATGCGTATGCTAAGTAAAGAGTACTTACAGTGATCCCTTCGCTTGTTGATGCAGGATGCAATACAGAATTGAAAACTTTATTCTACATGCAAATGCAGGCGATGAAAGCCGCTCCTAGACAGGCAGTTCTATTAGCGTGAAGAACGGTTTAATTTGAACTAAGTCCTGCGGTCTAGGTGCGTCTTTTATGTGTGTTGTGTGGTCCTATTGATTACGAGCACAAACAAGTCCTAGATTGGCTCGAGGAGCCGCTAGTGCAAGCTAAATTACCAATCACCCACACAGCACACGGGACACGGTTTCCACTATATTTACACGCGCGAGCTCCCAAACGGGAACCGCTGGAAATAATGCAAAAGAAAAATAAAATAAAAAGTACAATGCCTCTCTTTCTCTCAACACACTTTAAATGCTAAGTCCTTGAAGCGTCGCCGACTCCTCGCGGTCCTCGCACAAAAATGAAATAGAGGTCAGAGAGTGACACAAAAATAAAGCAAAAAGAAAACAAATAAGAGAAATAATTACAAGAAAAACCGGGGGTCAGACTACCCGGGGATTAGAAATCAAACACTTCAAAAATATGCTACAATTAACCTAAGCCGTGCCTCCCCGGCAACGGCGCCATTTTGATAAGCCTCCCGCACCCTTACTTAATTCGGGCACATTAAAGTTCCAAATTAATGTTAAGTGTTCGTTGCAGTCGGATACGAGAGATTAATCAAAAACCACTTAAGACAGATTTTGATCAATTTTAAGCGGTGATATTTTTTTACTTGGTGGAGTCCAAGGTCGATCTCAGGGAGGCAACTGTCTCCTTAGGTGGATCACAGCAATTTTCAAGTGTTGATGTTCGAGGGTCAATTTTTTTGGTCTTTTTATTTCTTATGCAGACATATGCAGACAAATCTTAGCCAATTTAACTTTAAATTTAATTGATGTATCAAACGAAGTCCAAAAATAATGAAAATTGGCCAGACGATTATGTATGATGAAAATGACCTACACTAATGTTTTTGGAATTTTTCGACTCAAAATAATTTTCTGTGAATTAAATAAACAGACAGAGTGATTTTCAGTGTTTAATTTTTAATAAATATCAAATCACAATTTTTCCAAGAACTAAAATTATCCTAGGAGGGTCTAATGATCAGGGACCTAGGAAAATTAACAGAACTTAAATTTACTGTGAAATGAATTAATTAAAATTAATTCAAGAAAATCACTAAACTATATATTTAGGCCTCGTTATGCGTGCAAATGATATGAAATTTTTATGGAGTGTTAAAAATGATGTCCTTAAGCTACTGTGAATTTTTGGTGATTTTTGAAGGCACAGATAATTAACTAAAAATCAAAAGGCATCACTGGGCAAAATATGTCACAAATGAACCATTTAATTTATTAATAATTCAAGCAAGCCAACAAAAATCAAACACGTGTTCTAATAGATAGAGGACAAAATTTCCAACAACATGCAATTTTTAGAATCTCAAAATGATGAAAAATGCACTCTAGGGACACGTGCAAACACAAGGGTGTAAATGCAATACTGGGAATTAAAATTTCAACAATTAAATATGCTGACAGGGACTAAAATGCAATTACCGATAGCATGCAGGACTTCTATGCAATTTTTCCACGAGACACGTGCTCCTCACGTGGTGTCTGCTTCACAGGGACCTTTTTGCAATTTCTGAAAGCTTCAGGGGTGTCTGTGCAAATAACCCAGGCCGCACGTGCTCCTCACGTGGGGCGACCTAGGTTCGGAGGGCGTCGGGGGCTCGGAGTGAGGCTCGGGTCCTCTGGAGGTTCGGACTAGCCTCGGTGCAGCTTCGGGTCACCCGAGCCTAGGCTTGGAGGCCGAGGCTCGGATGAGGAGACGTGGCGGCCTGAAGGCCCTTGGATCAAGATGGATCCAAGGGATGTCGATGAAGACGCGTGGCGGCTGGAGCGTCGTCCGATCTGAGGTGTGATTAACGGTCGAGGATAAGGGCAGCGAGGGGACGCGTGGCGAGGCGAGGACCGTTCGATCAGATGATCGAACGGTTGCTGCTTCTTCTTCTCTAACGGTCCTCCGCCACCTGCGGAGGAGAGGGCGGTGCTCCGGTGAAGGTCGCCTAGCTCCACCCGATCCTCCAGATGCCGATGAAGCTCTCCGAGTTGTCGGAGGTATCCCAGCAGGAGCGTGACGATGCGGCGGAGGCGCTGATGGTCTCAGGAGCCACAGGGGGCGCCTGGAGATGGATGACGATGAAGCTCGAAGTTGTCTCCGGTGAAGCTCCGGCCAATGAAGGAATGAGATCCTGCAGGGGTTAGAAGAGGTAGCCGAAGCGTGCAGGTGTTCGTGGAGGAGAGTGGAGTGATCGGCGAGGCCTGAGGCGAAGGGAGGTGGTCGGGTGACGGAGCTCCGGCCAGGTGGCGGAGCTGAAGGTCGATGGCTGGTGAAGTAGAGTGTCTGAAGGTGTAGAGAGGCCCGCGAGGATCAGAGCTTCAACACGAAGCTCGTCGGAGTGATTAGGAGGCGCGAAGATGGCTGATGACGGCGAATAAAAGCGGAGAAAATCCAAGAAAAAGAAGAAGAAGATTGGAGCATGGATGGAGGGAGTTACCTGGGGATTGGGGCTCAGCTTTGAGCTCCAGGTCGTCGCTCAAGGGATCGGTAAGGTCCCGAGCTCTAGCAGCTGCTCGAGGGAGGCTGCGGCACGGCGGAGGTAGCCGTGGATCTCGCCGGAGTTAGATCTCTGTCGTCGCTCGACAAATCGACCAATTGCTGTCACCAACAGGAAGCTTGGAGCTCGAGGGACCTCCCTGGAGTGGCGGATCGCGAAGAATGTGGCCGGAGAGGGGGTATTTAAAGGATGAAGGTTACGGCTGGAATGGAGATGGGGCGAGGTTTATGGAGTTCGTGGGAGAGAGCTGGAGGTTGACGTGGCTGACGGAGTAGCTGGCGAGGATAAGGGATGAGTGGGGGCCATCGTGGAGGTTGTGGATCTCAGCGACGGTGGAAGGAGCGCTGCCAAGAATAGGAAGGGGGTGCCCCTCCCGCAAGGCAGAGATCGTGGGAGAGAGGGGCACCCGAGGTAGGAGACGAAGTCTCCACCGTTGGATCTTGTGATCCAACGGTGGTGATCGAAGCGAGATGAGCGGCTGGATGAAGATCTGGCCGTGGCGATCCGAGGGCGTAGCGAGTGCCACGTGGTGTGCTAAGGGCTCGGTACTGATGGATGGCTGAGATGGGAGTCGGGTGTTCAATCGGGTGGTCTAGGTGCCTGCGGGGTTAACGACGCAGATGAAGAGATGAAGGCGCTATCGAAGGGCGCATGCGCTGCCACGTGGCGTGATGAGATTAAGGCGCGAGCGGACGATGGATATGAGGCGGGGACTTTGATCCGACGGTCAATGTGAAGGGTGTACGTGGTAGCGGCTAGGCCGTTGGATCAGGACGACCATCCAACGGCGGAAGGCGAGGGCGGACGAGGCGAAGGGCAGCGGGCCGCGTGGCGCAATCAGAGGGCGCCACGTGGCCTGCTGTGAATGGCTGGAGGAAGAAACACGTGTAGGAAGAAGAGGAAGCCGAATTTGGAAAAACTCAAAACATGAAAATTGTAGATCTTGATGAGATCTACAAGTTTCATGTTGACCAAAGACGGAAATGAGGTCAAATATGATACATAAATACAAAGATACATAAATATGCATATGTAGTATACAAAATGACCCAAAAACCCAAGTTTCTCAAACAAGCTCCAATTTCAATGAAATTAGTCTCATTTTGAAGGTCTTTTAATAAGAAGTATTCTAGGAGTGAGTAGACCTAATTAGGGGCTTGTATGAGGGCTTTACAAGGGTTCTCAAGATGTTTGGGCTATTTTACAAGGGTGATTTTTTTTTGGCATTCTTCCCTCTATTATTAAGGAATATATATATATATATAGAGAAGAAGTTATTTGATGAAGAGGTATTTTACAGGGGATTTTTGGCTTCTTATTTAAATGCAGATGAGCTGCTAAAATGCATGAATTATGGATGCATGCATGAGTGTTATTTATGCAAGATAAAAGGAAATATGCCTCTATTTTCTCGGGAACAAGGCTCTATTTTTGACTTTTGATGTGATGAATCACAGATTCATCAGTCACTGTGTTCAACCTTTGTACACTTACCAAGTAAATTAACTTTCACATTTGAAAGTGTGGTTTTTGCTGAATCATTTTTGCCACCTATACTACGATAAAATACGATTATTAATGTGGTAAAAATATGCTTCATCAAATGGCATCGTTGTCGGGAACACGACTTATATTTATTTGTTTATGGAATTTTATCGTATTATTTTTGATGTAAATAATTTTAGGTCTTCTCATCGTGATTTTTGCATCATTTTTTGATTATTTTTCTTGATATTTTCTATGGATATTTATTTTTAGCAGGGCCCATGGAGACCTAGGATGCTCCATTTACATGGAGTCGTGGTGTTGGGAGCTTTCGCTGCGAGGAGCCGCAAAAGAAAACAAGAAGGATTCAAGGAAGATTAGTCAACATTTCATTCATGTGTTTTGTTGTTAAAAAAATATATTATGTGCATTTCTAGCGTTCTTGTTCAAGGGATTGTGTGTGTAAAAAAAGAGGTAGATCACTCGATGATCTAACCCCTCCCCCCACATCTTTGTATATTCACTCACCCCCTCTCCCCCACACATCCATCACAGTGCATATACACCCGCCAGATCTTCAGCTATAAAAAATCATCACTCCTTCCCCCATCTCTAAGAGACCAGACACCTGAATAAATGCCCCCTCTAAACCTAAAAATCACGGGTACCCCAGCCCAAATTCCATATCCAATACTTATGCTAATTTCAGCCTAAGAATAGAGGGGACCCGACTCAATCAACCTTCCCTCCATCCGTCTTCTTATACTTAGGTCATCTTTGACCTAAGTATAGGGGGATCTCTGAGTCAATTCCGCTATATCACCTTATATTTGACCGGATCTATGGCTTCATATCACTTGTGCTATGAGGACATAGCAAAAGTTAAGTATAGAGGGGTATACCATTTATAATTATATATATATACTTTAGCCATAGCTCGTATGTTAATTTTTTTAAACTTTTCGAGCTAGGGTTTAAGTATGCTTGAGAACTGATTTTTGTAAAAATATTTTTTAAAAAATTGAGGGATTAACTTCTTATAAATAAAAGATTAACTTTATTCATAAACTTCATAAAAATATGAAAAAAATAAAAAAATCTTTGATAGAGACTCTGACTTCTTGGATTAAAAATGTAGCTACTCTTCAGTGAGGGAACTACGATCTCCCTTAGCAGAGTGGGTGGTTTAGAGGACACCGTCTATGTCTTTGTCCTCAAGTAACACAGGTAACCGTCCAATGGTCCGTACTTACACCCATACTGGCTGGAAGTATATGTAACTATTCATATGAGCTTGGGCCAATCATTATCTCTCTAAATAATTAAAAAAATAGAAAGTTAAAATTCATAAAAATTTGCAAAAACTAAAAATCACAAAAATTCACTAACTAAGGAGTTGGTGTATTCCTGACACATCCACCATCACATAAGGCTTAAGGATTTGAGGACACTTGATTTCTGATATCTTGAGAGACCGAGTTATCTAGCTTTAGTAACTAGGGTTTTGAAACTTAATAATCCACACTTCCCTAGTTTGAAAGATTTGAGCGCTATATTGCACTCTTCATCTCTACCATCTAAAGAATATGAGCAGCACATCACTTTCACAACTACATGAGTGATGATATGAGTTGAGTTATCACTTGATGAACTGGGACTGGTGATTTGAGTTTAGACCCAATTCAACGATGCTCGAGGATGGTATAAAGTTAATAACGACTTTAAGAAATCTGAGTGTCAGCAAAACCCTAGCCAGTATGTGAACAAGTTTACATGCTATTGTTTGATATTTACCTATGTGCCAGGGTGTGATGAAACCTAATTAAAATTGTTGATCAGTGTGCACCAACTCTTGGTAAAAGTAGTGGAGCTAGACAAACATTGAAATGAAAATTCGAGAGAAGTTCTCGCATACAAAGACAAGCTCAATTATTACAAATACAAATTCAAAAGAGCTTCCACCAAAGGCGAGCGCTCCCAACCATTTCAAAGTATCCACTTGGACCAAATGCTATGAGGACCAAGGAGTCAGGCTTGTTCCAAAAAGGGCTATGCATCGTATAGTGATACAAGTCTGTGTGTCGAATGTGTCTTAGATACTCAAAAGAGACACACATCGGTGTACTCCCGGGAAAACAAGTGCATATGACTCTGAACTTGACGGACACATTGATCAACAAAACAAAAAACTACATGTGTTGAGTAATAATATACACAATCCTATGCCCTCAGTCATCTGGCCATCCATCTACACTTTCAATTCTGACGAACTAATGAGATAGTTGACTGAAGCAAGAATCAACTTATTCCTTAGTGTTGAGGATTGGGTCTAGAGAGAGGTCTCTTGGGCTGGAACCTTGGGTGACATCTTGACTCAATTCTCATGAATGCAATACACTAATGTTCATATTCTTATATTTTATGTACAAACAAAGAGTCTGATAATAGAGAAGTTTATTCCTTTTGACTAGAGCATGGTTGGGCTCAGAATTTTAGGAACTCAAATTGAGGGTCTGATAACCATGGTTTTTCATGGGTCTAAATATGTCTCACACATGGCGGAGACACAGTCGCTGTGGTGACCCTCAAGAAATCCTAATTAATCAACAATTAACCCACAGCAAATAATCAAGAAATGAAAATAAAGATGGAGTTAAATTTATTTTACTTAACTCTACAACAAAGATGTGTATAGTGTGTAAGTATGTGTAGAATGTCGAACACATAGAGCAAACAGATAGATCGATCAAGTGAATGCAAAATGTGATTGTGAGCTATTTATCTATGTGTTCATTTTCTGTGGGTTTTTAATTTTTATTTTATTTTTGATTTTATATTTTGTATTTTGATTATTATTTTTTTATATTTTATTTTATATTTTTATATTTTTAATTTCCTTTTCTTTTAATATATAATATATCTATATACAAGAGTATATATACAAGATACTCGGATATAGATATAAATACTAATAAAAATATTCAAAATAAATGAAATAAAATATTTTTTGGGTTTTATTTAAATTTTTACTATTTTTATGTTTTTTAAGAATTTTTGCTAATTTATATATTTTTAAAGTAAAAAATACCCTAAAATAGGGACTAATTAAATACTCGAAAGTGAAATGGAAATTAATAATAGCAAATGATGTCCAAAATTTTCCAAATCAATTTTAATATGATAATAATGATATATAGAAAATTTAGAAATAGAAAATAGATTTTTTTGGGATTTTAAGGATTTTCTATATTTTTATAAAGGTTTTAGGACTTTTACAATTTTGAAGAGTTTTCTTTTGTAATTTTTAGGGATTTTCGATCTGGAGTTATAAAATAATAAAATAAATACGAAATATTTTTTTGGAATTTTTCAAATTTTTTTAATATTTTCTATGGGTTTTATATTTTAAACAAGGAGAAAATGTGTTATTTTTTATTTTTAATAACTATTTAAAAGTCCTAAAATTGCAAAATATTATATGTGCATGGAAGTGTGTGCAATCAGGAGAATATACGTATTTTTGTGGATTTTTTTGAGCAAAAATACTATTAAAAATAAATACAAGAAACAAAGAGAAACTACACTACTAGCAGGGCTTTTATGCAAATAAAATAAAGTACATGGCCAGTATGAAATTTCACAAAAAAGATATAATATGAAGAAAAAGTTTCTGGACCAAAACCAAATACATAAACTTCCAGAGGCACGCTGGCAAAATGTCCCCTCACATTAGGCGTCACATGAGGTGACGTGGCGCAGACTGAATTGCAAATATTATGAGTTTGGGTGCGTAAGTGCAAAAGTTACAAAAATAATTAAATTTCTGTATCAAATATTAAATTACAAACACGTATTGGTCTAAAGGAGCAAAATACCGAACACTGGCGTGATCGAACGATCGATGTGTCTTCACTTATGCCACATGTCCGCCTCTCGTCGCGCGATGCCGCTTTGAAGATGGACGATCAGGATCAGATGGCCCCCCTGATCTGACGGTGTTGGAGGGGGTTCAATCCAAGGGGTGTGATCAAAACTGGGAGGTGAAGGAGATCAAACGACTGAAAGGTTGCTTGGAAGAACAGGGAAGAACCCTGGTTCTTCCACGCTATGATGGGGTATGGCTCCATCCTCCGGCCTTCCTCCTTGCTGCACGGTGGTTCAAAAGCTTCCTGGCAATGTCTCCTATCAGCTAGAGGGCTAAAAAAGACATGGGGATGGCTGGAGCGCCCTTAAGTGTCGGACGAGCAGGGGAGGCTCTAGGTAGCTTCGATGGATTCCAAAATTGCCTCCAGATGGCCTAGGCTTTGGGTACCTACACATGAAGAGTCAAAACATCGAGGGCAAACCGCCTCGATGGTCAGAGGGGTGAATGGCAGTCGGGCGAGGTGGTGCGGTGGTGTCCCGGCGAGACGGAGGAGGTGGGACACCCGAGTCCTGCCCCCAAGAGGGGCATGGTAAATGAAGCGGGTGGTTGCATAGGGAAACAACTAGGGAAGGAGATGTGGTGGTTTGGGGGGTCGGAGAACCGTCGGGAACAAGTGGGAGGTTCGCCGGAGACCAAGCTCCGACGAACTTCAAAGGTGATGGTTACGACTTAACACGCGATTAATGGATAAAATAAACACAGGAATTAAACCTAGATACTAAAGTAAGCTAAAAGGAATGCAAGAAAACATACCTCAATGGCCTGAAGGCCAAAGATGTAATCTCGACAGCTGGTGGCCGGAGATGGGGTGGAACGCCCCCTCGACTACGCCTAACGACGCCACAATGGAGCTAGAGAAAGCCCTGTCACCACCTTCATCCGGAGCTCCAGAGGGGGAAGCCAAGACGGGTCAAAAAGAGGTTCAAAAAGGAGAAGGAAGGTTGGAGGAGGCTTTTGTACAAGAGAGGTGGACAGGGGGGAAGACCGAAGGAGATTGATCGAATCGAAGTCGCACTGCCCTAGGAGAGGGCTCGTCGTGGATGGAGGATGTATAAGGATCAAATCTCATGAAGGGTCTAATACTTCTTGAGCAACATATTAGTGGCGAAAAAATCGAGAAGGAGGGCTCCTCGACTAGGTGTCAGTGCTATAGGGTCTAGGGTCAAACAGTTGACCCGTGATCAACCAACCAAGCAACTTGGTTGGTCCACATGGACCAACCAGGAAAACCTATCGTAAAATAATTAGAAATTCAAAAATAATTAAAAAATGATTTTATTAATTTTAGATTATAAAAAAAATTCGTATTTTCTGTATTATTATATTATGATTTTTATTTATTTTTTAGAGGTATATAATTATAAGTTACTTTTTAGGGCTTAATTATAGGTATATTTATCAATGTTTTTGTATATTTTATTTTTTCTTTGTATTTTTGATTTTTTGATTTTTATATTATTTTATCAAATTGTAACTTATTTTTATATACTTAAATATATTTTTATTATATTTTTCTGATATATTATATACACTTAATTAAATAGATGTATTAAATATATATATGTATAAGTATGGATATTTTACCTATGTATTTTATATGAGTATTTTATTTTGGTGTTTTATTTATGGTTTTATTCTAGTTTTAATATGTACTTTTATTACAAATAATATTTATAAAATTATAAAAAATATAAAATTATAAAAATAATAAAGAATACATAAAACGATTATTTTACTCAGGTATATTATACAATAGGGGTCAAAAACCTAACTTTCACACCTTAACTCTAAAAAATATGAAACCACCTTCATTAAATAACTTATCAAAAGTTATACATAATTAAAGGTGATTTTGATATATTTTGAGTTTTTATTTGAGAGATATGGGTTTGAGAAGTTGAGATTTTGGAAATTTATTCAGACTACAACTTTTACACAGTACATTATTTTAATATGAAATCAATTTTGCATTTTTCTATATTTTATTATCTATAATCATGTCCAAAATTTCTTTATTTGAGGTATAAAAAGTGGAAAATAAAATGGGTCCTAAAAATGAATAATAAATGAATAAATAAAGGGATTTTATTGTATTTTGGACCCTTATTTCCCCCTACTTTATTCCTTATCGACCTAGTCATCGAGATGCCTAGGTGTCGGGGTTTAGGGTCATAAAATATCTTCAATATTTTATTATTTTTCTTTTCTTTATTCTATAATTTTAGCATTAAAAACAATATATTATAAAATATTTACACAATAATGCATGAAAGTTAATTTGCCTAATTTAAAGGTATTTACACACACTTACTAGGGTTTTTAAGGTTAAAATGATAGAATAAAGGTGATGAAATGGAGATTCATCAGGGTCTTCGATAAATCGAGCCTTGAAAATTTCACATGCACTATCAGGAGTTAATCAGACTCCTTCATTCTTTAGATGCCCGAGGACGAGCATAGTTTAAGTATAGAGGTATGAATAATCCCTGCTGGATCATCATTTTTCTCTATTTTTATCTTTGATAAATAAGTACTTAATGAGAAATCTTCATTAATTCCGCATCTTTGTGATTAAACCTATCTCTAGTAATGAATACATTTTCTGCATATTTCGAACCCTAATTTATTGTATTTCATTACTAACCCTTTTCCTTATTTTCTTTATTAATAAAACCCCTAAAAAATTAGACTAAATATTGTATATATATTTATTTTGATTTAAAAAAGAATTAAAAATACAAAGAAATATCAAAACCCTTAAAATTAAGTATTTTTGATCATTAAAAATGCTTGCAAAAATACTTCAATTTGTAAAAGACTTAGTACCTCCTAGGACCTTCAACCGTCCATGGGGAGCACATCGGAGCCCAAACACTATCGTTGGAGCCCACTAAGTCCCACAGGAGGCGACGAATATGATGAACCAGACATTACAGACGCCGTCCGATCATCTAGATCGGATGACCCAGATGAAGGCCCGAGCCTCCCCGCTTACTCATCAGGCTCGGGTGACACAACCTCATCCTGAAGCACCATACACTGCCACGTGGCCCGAGCCTGGACTACCTCCCGAGCTTAGCCCCCTCGCGTGCCATGCAAGTGAGGGGTTGGTTTATTTGTATATGAACCCCCAGCCTCCTTCATAATTACAACAAAGTCCCCAGGCGCGTGCCTTACATGGGCGCCTGGGGTAAATTACATAGAGGCCCCACCGACTTCTGATAATTACAAAAATACCCTCGCGTGTAGGAAAAATTATATAGGGGCCCAATTGATTTTTGCTAATTGTAAATAGGTCCCTCTAGGGACCTATTTGTAATATTTATCTTTTTTCCATGCATTTTTGTTACATTTATGTCCTTGCACCATTTCTTTAATATCTTGAGCATAAAGAATCCGTTTTAGTTGATTTCAGTTTCATTGTGTTGCTACTTTCATGCTCTATCTAATAGCATCATTTATTTCATATTTTGACACTTATTTAAATATATTTTTATATGTAAACTGTCTATTTCTCTCAATTCCTTGATTCCATTATGTCCTTTTAATGTTCAATTTATCTCTGAAATCAACTGACCTTTTATTGCTCATTGACTTCACTATTTTTGGGCATATTTCTACATACCTACATGTTTTCATATCATTGCATACTGTTGTTCATTATTTACATTGCATCTCATTTTTAATTGCATAAAATGAAAATAAAAAAAATGACATGCATCATTTCTTGTGAATTTATCTGCATTAATTCTATGCATCGCATTTGCATGAAGACCTAGGTTTAGAAAATACTCACTCATTAACTAAATAATAAAATTTGATAAATAGACGAAGAGGTTCGTGTCCATGTGTTCGACCTTGGTACACTTACCAAGTAAATTAACTTCCACATATTCGAAAGTGTTGTTTTTGCTGAATCATTTTTACCATCTATATTACGATTAAATACGATTATTAATGTGGTAAAAATATGCTTCATCAATATCAAACATAAAAATGAGTTAAATTAAAAAGAGGAATTTTTGTACATCAAATAACATAATTCATGCTGTATAATTATACAATATATAATACGCTCAAAAACCATAATTTTGTAAAGACCCCATGTTTCGAAGAGGATTCAACGTATATCATTTGAAAATAAGGTTCGGGTTTATCGAGGATGTGTTGGTGAGATAATCATGTTTAAAACTTTTCGAACTCCAAATTACAATTCTGATTCATTCCTCATATAATAATATATTTTTAGGAATTTTCACGAATTAATGTTAGTTTATATGTATATAATAGAAGATGTTTTACAATAATTAGAGTTAACATGAATTTATTAAAAGTCGATGAAGATAGGCACCATATACATATGAGTACATATATACATGTGAGACTCATGTTTTTTTGGGTTTTCATTGATTTTCTTATTTATATTTTTGGCTCGATCGTTCTGATGGAGTCTGTGGAGTTAGGTGAAGTACTTGGGCTTGCAATCTTGTATTTCTTATTTTTTTGGTTAGTCTGTACATGTATATCCTTCCCGATTTTTTGGATTATTATTTTTTCAAGATTTTTATATGATTTTTATGTTATTTATGTAAAATTAACAATCCACACGTAAATGATAAATATATGAAATTAATGCGAATGTATTTATTTTCGCTCGATTTGAAGCTCAATTTAAGACTCTTAGTTATACGAATCCCATATTGAATCAGTGGGTTTCCTTGTATGTGGGAACTCAGCCCTCAAATGGACAATATGTAGTCTCGATTACAATGGGATCCTAATTAGACGAGGAAAGCAATTGCCTTTTTAGAATATGAGTGCACTGATCCTAATTACATGGGATTTGAGATTTCAGGCAGTCCACCTACTCTTATGCTCATGGTTACGTAAAGATCCAAGTTCCCTAAAACATTATAAAAAATAATCAAGAGATAAATAAGAAAGAGAGTTATCGTGAAGAGAAGCAATTGCTCATTGCCCCAGTTGGCAGGTTTTGGCTCATGATTAGAGATTGAGGCACAACCACATTTACAGATATGTCGATGTTTACATCTTCAAAGTGTTGATATGTTGGTGATTTTGGTGATAAGGTTTCCTGAGATTATCTTTATATTTTAGATAATTTATGCAATTATAGAGAGAGTCGACATTGTGTAAGTCTTCCACGATTGATAATATTTAATTATAGTGATTGTCGACATTGTGTCACGATTTATAATATTTAATTATAGTGATTGATTTTGAGTTATAATCAATTCCGTGATTTTATCCTTAATTTATAGGTATTCCGCATTAAAAATTCTCAAGTCGTTTGTGGTTGAATTTTTGTGGTTAGATTTTTTTCCATGGTTCCACTTATCTTGATTTGAAATACTACACATAATCCTCTTGTCAACTTTGAGTTTTTATGCATTTCGATATATACGGATCTGAAAGTAGGAGATCATGAATTGACTCAAACGTCTCAGAGAATGGACTAGTCTAGAATCAGTCAATTAGTTGAACCAGCTACTCTAGTTTTTGGACGGGCTGAATTAAATTAGATTACGCCTGATACATTAATCTATGACCTTTCCATTTTCTTGTGTTTATTTATGATTTTTCCACATGACCAGCAAGACGAACTTATTCTTCAAATTTACTAAACCGAAAAGAACGGAATAACGAGTGCATTTCGTCTCATAAAACTTGCTTCTCTAGTCGAGAAAAGACCTTCTCTGCTACAAGTTCCCAAAGGGAATAACAACGGGAAGATTTTCATTCACGAGTTAATAATTCGCTCTCTTCCAATCCAGAAAGAATTTTAAAAAGAGGTGTTTACGAAGACAGATCACGTATCATCACATCTTATTTCTCTGCTAGGAAATACTTACGGAATGACCAACAACATAGAACAGAGCACGTTCTGGTTTGCCACTTGCTTTGTTCAAAAATCCATCAAGATAAAACATCAGTATTTTTCTTATTCCATCTGTAAGAACTCGTCAGCAAAACACTAAGCAGTGTTATTGCCCGTAGGATTGCAGAAACCACCTTCTCTTAATTTCTTTTCAAGAGCTGATTGCTAAGAATAAAGATGGGAGCTGGAAGGAACTACGGGCACTTGGGCCTCCCTTCCTGGGTCTTCCAGTTGTTGTAACAAGGGCACACCTGCTTGTTTCCGTAGGTGCCCGGAGGGACGCATCGGCACGCCGCGCAGCACTTGAGGCAGAAGAACATGCACGGCTTCTTGTGGGACGTCGCCGAGCACCTATACGTGCACCTGCTCCTGCACTCTGTTCGCATAAAGTATGATTGATCATTACCAGGTTATTATAGATGTTTTGGAAAATCCAAGAACGTGGAGTTAACTGTTGTTTACGTGAGGGGGGGAGCGATCCGGTGCCACTTGCCTGCAGAGATGTGAAGAGAAGATTAGCTAAGAGAGAGATTGGACAGGGAGAAGTGAAGATCACGTAAAGGAATACAAATTCTGATAATAAAAACGAAACAATTTATAGCAGACGTCTGTCCTCACGAGCTCTACTTGATCCAACAGTGAAAAAGCGATAGAGATTAAACGTGTACCTCTGCTGCAGTAGAGACGAGGAGCAAGAGGAGGAAGAGGAAATGGAACTGGGAGCAACGAGAGGATGCCATTGGAAGAAAAGATTGAAGCCGAATAAGAAGAGGATGTATTGAGATGCTGCACATTTGGCATTGGTATTTATAGGAAAAGTGGAGGGTGGGGGAAGTGGAGAGCGCGAGGTGCTGCGCACACTGTGATTGGGAGTTGGAGTGCTTTTGTTGAAGACTGGACGGGCATGTGCAGCTGTTCCCATCACTCAACTCTCCTCTTTGTTGTGCTTCTGAACATGTGATTTATTTCCGCTTTGCCCTTCAAAGTCAAATGTGATCTCCTTTCATTTATTGGTCTCCCTACTTATTACTTTTCTATTTCAGTAGTTTATTTTTGGATGTCCTCCTAGTTGACATTAACTTGGATGAAAAAAGTCATATTAGGTACTAGGACCGTGTTCATGTCATCTGATAAAATTGGGAGGGCAGGAGGAGGATCAGCATGGCGACGACAAGCATATATCGAGAAATGATCATGCTCATTCTCAGACGTAATAGTCAGGTTTTGTCTGGTGTTTAAGTGCTAAGGACTTGGAAGGTCCATCTTATTCTTTTCTTAGTAAATGATAAGTGCTGAACTTTAAATCTTGATACTGTCTGTGGAAGACATGTTTATCAACCACCGAATCCTTTAAGTGGGTTCAAGTACATCTTATTTGTCTCTTGGTTTTGCGTTTTATATGAAGAAGAAGATGGTTGATGGATATTTGAGAACTTGTAGTTAAAATAATGAAAAGTATGGTGTAATTAAGCGGTATTTTAGCAAACGACTGTATTCCATTCCTCCAAAATAAAGCAGAGCGAAGAAAGCTGAGGGTTACACCACAAACATAGTTTACATGCACATGATGTTTTTAGCACATGGGGCATATCCCACCATCAAAACTTGCAAGTGCAAAAATGGAAGGATAGAAAAGAGAACATCCCATATTTGTGGGCGATGATTTAGCTGATCGCTTCTTTGCAGAAGCAACAAACGCATGTTACTTTTCGCTGTCGCAGTACTTCTTGAGCATGCTTTGTATTTCCAGGTTATCGCTATGGAATCAAATCAGTAGAAAAGCCTACATAAGTAATCAAGTGAAGGATATCAAGAACTGATATACATAGAAAAACTTAGTTAACATGAAACCAAAGAAACTCTTCAGAGCACATGATCTGCCAAGTTGAAGCCACCTTGACTTTCAATTGGCAATGATAATTAATTTTAGCATCACTTATATTTAAATGGAAGAAGAAAGCATAGGGAGAGCTCTGCATAGGAAGCTTCAGAGAATATGAAAGCTGATTTTAACGTACTTGCAATCACATAATAAGTACCCTGTAAATGAGCATTCTCTTTACATAGGGAGTATCTACTTGGGGGGTGGATTCCCCGTTGTGGGAGCTATCATGTGGTTCATGCTTACTCTTGAGTAGTAACCAAAGGAAGGAGACATTTAGATGGAACGACCTTAACCACAATTTTTTGTGAAAGACTAAGAATTATCCCCGGTATCAGAATAGTTGTTTTTTTCCTTGCCTCCTCTGGTTGTGGGGGGGGGGGGGGGGGGGGCTTATAGTATCTTCTCTGCACAATAAAATAATGTGGTTCAATTTATCCTTCAATTGATCGATGTAGTGATGAGCTGAGCTGCCTACCACCTCTCTTAATAATGTGTTGTTGTCGATGCAGAGAGAGAGAGAGAGAGATAAAAAGAAGATTGCTCGTGCAGAACCACGCACGAATGTCTACCTGAGTAGATGTGGCTGTTTGTTTTGTTTAGCTTAGACAAGCTCCAGGGTTGGCTATAGGAAACATGCCATACTCCGCTAAGTGTTATCTTGGAGTTACTTAGTCGATTAATGGTTTGGTCTTTACTCGGAATTATATGTATGAATGCATGATCTTTCTGCAACTTTTATGCCAAATTTAGTCGATTAAGGGTTTGATTTCTACACAGAATTATTTCAATGAGTGAATGATCTTTTTGTAATTTTTATGCAAGAAATCGTGGCACACAATGCAATGAATGGAATGCAAATACAAGTATACAACCAAAGCGAGTTATCAAGCAACTCCAATTTCTATTTCATGAGGCACAATAAGTTAAAATTTATCAACTATAGTAATGAGCATGCAGACAAGTACCTAGTAACTTGATTTAATTCAACCAAAAAACATGGATTAAAAGTCCATAAATCGGGAGATTACCTTGCAATTAAATTCTTGGTGAGTTAAACATTCAATGGCCAATTTATTTGCATGAATCCGATAAACGTGCTATTTTTTAACAATTAAAACAAGCCATAAAACTCAAGGAACTTCTTTAATTAATAAATAAAATTATCAGAGATGAAGTAAATACTATTGTACACCATATTAAAGAGGATTAACCAAGCTTTATAATGACTCTAGTTTCATGCACATTGGAGCTCTATATCTCAAGATATACAATAAAAATTGCAGGGATAAAAATGTAAATTTTTAACAAATTAAAACTAATTTCAGCACAAAAGTAGGGACTTATATACAAATATAGGAATCTGGATGGGGTTCTATACATTTTGGCTAATGTGCATGCCCATTTATGCCATTATTGAAAGACGGAGGGGCTTTAATGCAAAATGCCCAGGGTAAAGATAGCTCAAATGAGGCAGGTAGGATTAGAATGGAATTTTAGGAAACTGAGGCAGGTAGTGCAATTTACCCACCCACGTGCGAAAGGCATATGATGGGGCGAGGTACAATGAGAGGCCTAGGTCCCTGGTTTCATGTGGCATGTGAAGATAGCTCAAATGAGGCTCGATTTCGGTAGGAGAATAAGCAGGAATAAAGATGGGGAATAAGGGGAATAAGGGCCTATTCTCCGTTCGGCTGGAGGATAAGAATAAGGAGAATAAGGTGAAATAAAGGTAGGTAAGGTGGGATAAAGATAGGAGTAAGAGTGAAATAAGATGAAATAATGGGGAATAGTCGTACCACGAGGAACCGTGTTGGGAGGAAAATGGGGGCTTATTCCCCTTATTCCATTCCCCTTAACCTTGTACCGAACACGGCCTTAGGATGGCACACAAGGCTCAAAGATGGCCCAACATCGTCGAATCATGATGAGACCTCAACACATTAGGATGGTGGTGATGCAAGCACTGACGTGGATCTGACGATGGAAAGAAGGCACGTCGAGGGCCATTGAATCTGGTCTGAAAGGGCTTGATCCTGCAGTAGTTGCTCCTCATTGATAAATCTCTATTTTATCATGTTAAATTCTATTAATTATCCTTCTTTCTTAAAAAACTAACTAATTAAGCATTAACTAACTCTAATTAATTATCCTAACATGGTAAATAATTAACATTTATTATTAGTTCTTAATAATAAATCTTTGTGTTGTAAATATATCTATATATGGTGCTATGTTTTTATGTATTTTTTAATCCTTAAAAATCTCGTATAACACAGTGTTTTAAATAATATTATGAATGTTATTCATAATTAGAAATCCAAAAACAAAATAAAGAAATAAAAGAAGTAAAAATGGTTGCAAAAAAATTAATATGTACTTATGACTTATTCTTACTTGGAGTTCTACATGAAAGTTGTAGATCTCAAAGAAGTCTACAACTTTCATGTTGAATATATTTTTAAATTTTGACTCTAGCTAATTATTCTTGATTTTATATTATTTTTCCTATTTATCTGTTTTTTGATTGGGCCACATGGCCCAATCTCATCACGCCGCCTCAATTGGCCTAATTTTCTCCACCACCATCTATTTGGATCGTCTCATCATTTAGATCAGACGACCCTCATTCACTCGTACTCGCCCTATCCTTGGCAGCTTGATTGACCTTGATTAGTGCATCAACACCACTACTTAGCGCCTCTCTAATTGAGTCCTTCATCGAAATCCAATCTCCACTCCCTCCAAGCGACGCGAAGCTTCAACTTGCCTCTTCTCCCGAATTCACCAGTTGAATCACATGTCCAAACCACCTACCCTCATCACTTATCTCTTCCTTGTTCTACCATGATCTTCGCCCAACTCCCAACCGCCACCTTCTCCCTTCACGTGCACATTGGTGGGCGGTTAAAATCTCCACCTGGGAACCGCCCAACCTTAATCTTCCCTCCTCAAAATACTTCCTCCGACAATTGCCTTCACCATCTGCCCTTGCGAGAGGCTGACTCGAGTTCCAGCCACCTTCTTTGACAAAGAACGAGTGGATATCAGAGCGTAGACATCCATAATCCTATGACAAGATCCTTGACCTCCGACCAAGTTGCAGCCCTTGTTCTATAGTTGCTTGAGTTTGGCTTCCTATCCCGAAACATCATGTGAAGACTCAGGAGCTCTAAGCTCCCCTTTGTCAGCTCGCTAAAACCTCTTGGTGAGCCTCCGCCGTTAATTTTTTTGTTCCAGATGATTTCTTTTCTTTGTTTTTCTTCATTTCTCCGATTTACCTCACGTACCACGGACATCCACTGATCCTCTTGAGCATACCCACACCTCAGCCATTCCCTCATCATCCATGCGCACATTCTAGATTTCCTCTCCACTTCTCCATGTTTGTCTCCACCTAGATTTACCTACTTCATCTGCAAGTTGAAGGACATATATAGGGTGCATGTTTATCGTCATCGTCGAATCTCGATTCCATTCCATTTCACGCACATATCTTCCGCAGTAGCTTTGTCATGTCATTTAACCAATGTCGATGTCGTTTGCTTCATTAATCGGAGAGCTCACGTGTGCTTCGATCTCGAGTTGATTTGTCGAACGCCCTTCATCGATAGAGCATTACATAGAGCTTTTCCTCTTCCTTAGATCAGCCTTGATGTCGCTATATTGTCAGGAAGGTCATTTGACCTTCAGATTCATCAGAGGAACAAGGAGGAGGGAAGAGGAGTCCGTTGGAGCTCCGCATCTTGTGGAGTTCTTTCAAAGAGGAGAAGTAGTTACCGATAAATTTCGCTCAATTAGGTGTGATCTGACGACCCTTAAATAGCCACGTCAGATGCCCAAAGAAGTGCTTCAGATGCTAAGGTTCAGAGTGTCCAAGCCTCACATGAAGCGCCCATAAACCACCACGTGCATCAGAACCTCCAACGAGCCCCGAGCCTAGGGCCACACATGATTTTGCACATGTTCTATTGGGAGTTTTGTAGAGACACCCCACACCTTTAGGATATCGCACCTCAGTCCGACAGTCACGTGCCCGAAACACATGTGCGTAGATTTTTTGCAGATGTAACCCTCTGATTTCTAGAATTACAAATAAGGTCCCAACCATTGTGAATTTTATGTGTTTAGCCCTAGCAGCTTTGTTTAATTACATATGTACCCTTGTGAGGACCTATATGTAATATTTTAATTACTTTTAGTTATAGTTTTATTACAATTACGCCCTTGCATTGTACCTTGAATAACTTTTGAATCAAGTATTCAAATTTAATGAAACTGGTGTCGTTTTAAAGATGGTTTAATTCTCTGTAATGGTGATACAATTACTTGATGTGATCTAATTTTCATGTACTAAAAATCAGAGAATAAAAATTATCTTGTTAACCTTGAAATTAAGTTTAAATTTGATCCTCTCATTGTTTGTTAATCTATTAAAAACCCTATTTTGCAAAAGAGTTTGCGATTTTTAACAGTCACCTTGACTTTAGATAGTTTGAATGGTATGATAAGATCCTCCCTATTTTCAATTTGTCTTGTGAAAGAGTTTCTTAAGTTGTACCATAGATATTTCTAACCCTTGTTAGTATATAAATTTTTGTATAACTTTATAGGGCTATTGCTGCAACCTTATTTGGGTCAGAGAAAGACACATTGTTAGCATCATATAGGGTAAGGATCATGTTTATGTTCCTTGTAATCAATACCAAGGTTTGCAGCAACCTCATAATTTTATCTCCCTCCTTTGGCCAGTTAACATTTGCTGGCTAGTTCCACAACTTAAATTAGTTCTTCGTAGTAGCCTCAATCCATTTGTTGAAATTCACATGATGCCTATTGAATGGGGTTCATGTAGATGGTATGAACACCTTATTATTAGGTTAGAGCCCCCCATGTTTGAAAAGGAAATTAGCTGAGCCGCCCAACAGAGAAAATGTCCTTATCAAAAAAATGCGTTCCTTGTAGTATTTTAAATCCCCTATCTATACAAAGTATCATTTTGCAAAAATATCGACTTTTTGTATGCTCTAGGAAATTAAGAACTTAGATCCTACAATTTCATCGTAATTTGCAATAAACGAGTTTAAATAATTTGATTTTAGAATTACTTTAAAAGCCCTTAGGATAGATTTATTTATCTAAAGGCCAAATATATATTTTGCCCGTTTTTGGACTTAGTTTGAGCCTTTAAGTTGACTTTCAAATGTCCTTATATATGAAAGAATATTCCAGGGTTTATATTAAGCCATTTTCACCCACTTTATTTTTTTATTTATCTGCTTTGGATATAAAATTTATTTCTCCAAAAAAAATGTGTAATTGAGAGCTCTTGTGCTTGTTTGTCTTGTAGTGTGATTGGATCATTTATTCATCTCATCGTAACCGGCCTTGAGGCTTGCCCAAGTTAAATAAGAAGCGCCCACATTTAACTTTGAAATTCACATCTTTTTGTGATGTATTAAACTCTTGCTTTCTATCGCATGCTACAACACCGATTCCTAATTAACTAAGGGAGGGAAGCACTTTTCATCCTCCTGAAAAGCATCCCACTGATTATAATTCCATTGCGTAATTATTCAAAATCCATAGTATCATTTCAAATAATGGAAGGTCTATGACATAATTATAAAATCATACAGGGGTTTCCATATAAATCTCCCTTTAAAGTATTCTATTTTCAACCATAAAACCCAATAATACTAAAAACACTTAGAATATTCGACTAAAAATCTAAAAAATCTACAAAGATGAAGAAACTACTTTTTTTCCTATATACTACCTACTATATAAATAAAATACACCTACCTATACATCACTTTATACTATTTCACCATCTTTCTACTTTATATTATGTGCACACAAATATGTATGTGTCATTTTATTTTCCTTTACAATGTTATTAAAAATCTATTAAAAATCATAAAAACTCAAAAAATTTCCTAAAATACTCTAAAATATATATAACTCCAAAAATTTTTATTTCCTATATTTCTTTATGTGTTATTATACAATCATAAAAAGGTAAAATATTTTACAATATGTTGTAAGAATCAAATATCATTTTAAAAGAAATATAAAAATTATATATATTAAACTACAAAATACACAAATGAAAATTAAAACCCAAATATAAAATTCAAAATTATGAAAACAACAAAACCTTAATATTAATACACCTATAAAAAGAAACTAAAAACTTCAAAATATCAAAAGTAACCATGACGTATAACAAATCTTATACGTATACCCTAATTATTAATTTATATAAACCACCCTTACCTTATTATTTATAAGTTCCCTTTAGTTTCAACTTAGAGCTTCGCCCATGTAAAAATAAGTCCACATTTAATTGTCTTGATCAAGAAAGTGCTTGACTCACGTATATTGAAGTTGGATCGGTTATGAACATAGAGTTATCTTTTTCTATCAACTGCGAGATATTATGGCGTCAAATTAATTAAATATTAAAGCAAAGTTTGCTCCAGCGAACAATTCAATGAATTAAGTTATAATTATGATAATTATAAAATTTATTATATATTTCTTATTTTTATATATAATTACATATTAATTATTTTATTTGATTGAGTATTTTTTATTTTTTTATTATTTTATTTTGATTGCATCTACATTCTATATTGTAGTCTCATTAAATAAGTAAATTACTAAAAATAAAAATAGATTCTTGCTTCAATAATAAGGATTTTTTATTCAAATCATATGAATCCTTTGATTAATGAACATGATTAATTGGAACAAAAAAGGAATGATGAGCCCAACTAATTAAATAAGCAAATCGAGACGAATCGCTTATCAAGCGTGTAACTGCTACTTAGACTAAGGTTAAGTGATAAAGTGTATTGTCATGTAGACATTTCGAATATAAGCAAGAGAGATTGTAACATCAGAAAAATAGTCCACATGCAAAGTACCAAAGTATAGTAGACAATTACAATAAAAAAAGTCCTTGACATGGCCGCTCATGTGAAGCGAAATTAATGGGATCGATTTGATTTTGATGTAGGATAGGAAAAAGAGAACATGGATTTAATTGTCAAAGTAAGGCGGTATATCCATGGATTTGTTTGGTTACCGGGTTGGAGTAACTTCCCGTGAATAGTAGATGTTTGGATGGTCATGAGAGTTGAGAAAGTGTTGTGATAGAAGTCCAACCCAAGAATGGAGAAGAGTAAATCGAGTTACCTCACAGTAACCAGGTAACCAAACCACGGGATTGCACCGTCTTTCACCATCAATATAACTTTGTTAAATCAGAATATTATGCTGAACGATTTCCCTGTACAAGCAGATAGTTTAAGCAAATACTTAATAGGGGTAGGTTCCACATGGTTAGGTCGATGACCCGCGGAGCACATGGAGAGAGTGATGAAGGCAAAACGGCCCTAACTAACGGCCGCACATGGCGGGGAACCAGTGCACATGGCATCCGCTGCACCTTTTATTTAATTTAATAGACCTGTGATCGGGATCCCCAACTCACAAGGACTACGGCACATGTACCATTCACTGATGAGCCATTACAAGATGAGATTCCCGTACTATGGACGGTGCCACATTCAGACCTCATCTATTTTCTTTTTGAAGCCGTTGAGATCCTTCCAACTGCAGGTTCAGATGCCTCATAACATGTGCACAAAGGATCTCTTCTTCTTTCTTTTTTAATGGTAATTGAAGTTTGATTTCATTAATATTCTAGGTAAAATATACAATGGAAAAGAGAAAGTACAAGGTTACCTCAAGTCAAAAGACCGGTCGATAGTGGGTGAGAGTGAGATTAAAAATAAAACAAAAATAGGAGATTGCTATAAATCAATCCAGGAGGATCAATATGTCCCTCTAAGATGCTCCTAATCAGAACTCAATCAGGCACACTCGACGTTTTAATCCAATGCAAGTTTCGCTCTCTCTCTCCAAATTCACCAGATGGTTAACAATGAATGTGGTCCTAAGCCTTCCGCATTTCTAGGCATCCAACACGTGAAGCCTTTTTATCTGAGTAAGAGAGTTCAAAACATTGTGATAGGAGACAAACGAGTAACAAGCTGCGTCGCTAGTTCTTTTTGGATTGCAAAATCAATCCTTCTAAATAAGAGAGTTCAAGATGCACTCTCATACCCAAATAGAGGTTGTGAAAGTGCCACACATACTCCTTTCCAAACATCATCCCAGTGGGTGGAACCCTCCCTCAAAAAGATGGTCCCTATACTCATGAGGGTGGTCACAAATCAAGCATCCATGATCGAAGCAAAAACCAAAATGGGACAATCTTTCTCGTGTGGGGATTTTATTTTTTACCATTTAGT
Source organism: Ottelia alismoides (assembly GCA_037367405.1). Taxonomy (NCBI): domain Eukaryota; kingdom Viridiplantae; phylum Streptophyta; class Magnoliopsida; order Alismatales; family Hydrocharitaceae; genus Ottelia; species Ottelia alismoides. The sequence goes on along the minus strand of JAZKJV010010955.1, from coordinate 40,975 downwards.
AGAGGCATCACTTATGCTTAGAGGTAGCCTTTGATTGCCATACGTCTTTCCACCATTCAATAGGAGGGGTGTTGCACGAACAAGGTCGTGGGAGGAGCCAAAAGAGAACCCCATTGGTGAGAAAGTTCAGGAACAAGGACGCGATAGATTACCTAAAGCAGGAACCATGAGGGTCCTCGTCTTTAGCATAGCCTTCCACTTCGCAGAAGAATCGAACAATACACATACATCGCAGAATGTCTCACCTCTCAATAATTTGGAACAGAGGAATTTAGCCCATAGGGATCCATCTGCCATGAGGAACCTACAGACCTAAGCAACCTTGGAGGCTTTGACCAAGTCTTCTAGTGACCGTAATCTGAGAACCCCTTCCTCCTTCAGAAGGAAAACATCCTTCCATGCAATCTCACGTCTCTTGTAATATCATAGGAAGTTTGAGCACATAGAAGAGATCCGTGAAATAGTTGAAGATGAAATCAGAGTACAATCAACCCAAAAGAGTGAGATACCACAAATGACTGAGTTTAAAAGCTGGATTCACCTTGCAATAGATATAGATTTAGCCTTCCAACCACAAAGATGGGTGTGAATTTTGTCCTCTATCTCTCTAGTAGAGGAGTAGCCATCAAACTTGTGCTCAAGTAGGATGCGCATGTACTTAGTTGGTAGGGAGTCGCTCACAAGTCCTGAGGTAAGTTTCAAATGAAGTTTCCTCTAGCATTTTTGGAGCCAACGAGATGGCTTTTAACAACATTCATTCTAAGATCGGACATGTCCTCGAAAGACTCCATAATCTCACAAATAGACTTAAGAGTTTTAGTATTGCACTTGATAACAAAACAAAAGATCGTCAGCATATATAAGATGTGTAGGGGACAAGGTTCTTCCCCGATCCATGGGCCATGGGCTTGACTGCACCTTCCTCCACAGCAAGGTCCACCAAGAAAGATCAAGATTCCATAACCATTGCAAAATGGAGAAGGCTGAGAGGGCAATGAATCTCTAATTCACTATTACTGAATCTCTAATTCACTATTACTGCATTTTAGCTTAAAATTCCTTACAAAATGCTTGTAATTATCACTAATTCTCATCTATTAATAAACTAACAACATCTATTAATATTGTATAATTATCATTTCTTTAACACAAAAATAAACGAATAAATAAGAAAATAAAAAGAAAGAATTCAAGGCTGAATATATGTACAATAGATACGGGCTAATCCTGGCCTCAAGAGTAGGTTAATTATTGACCTACTCGACAAGGAATAAAGTAGGTGGACATAAGATCATTAATTTATAAAAAAATCTCTGAAAACCAATATTACAATATATATTCATCACTTTTACATCGTAAATATCTTGTACTATTTTATTTATCATCCAAACAACTTGAAATAAAAATATTTTCTTCTCTAAACTTGTATATAATAATGTATACTAGATAATAAAAATATTTACAAAACTCAGAAAAAGTTGTAAAATAAGAATTGAAAGCTCAATGTCTACTTGATGTATCCAGGGAACTAAACGGGGCGGTCGTGAGGTCTCACAAGGCATACCTAGGCATACCTTAGTCGTTGAAGTGATCAATGCGAAGCTCTATGGATAAACCAACAATCAACCCAAAGTATAAGAATCAATCAAATAAATATGGAGCGGGTCAAAATTTATTATAACCCATATAAAAGTGTATAGGGTACAAGTATTTTAGGTGTCGAACCTTAGAGAGCTACGAGGGATAGGCAAATAATTATTGTACAGAAAAAGAAACAACGATTATTTTTTGTGTATTTTTTGGTTTTCGAATTTTTGTAGGTTTTTAATGATATTTAATTTGTATGGATTTTTTATGTTATCTCTTTTTTGTTTTTAATTTTAAAAATTTTATTTTCTTTTTATAATTTTCTAACTCAACCATAGTCGGTCCCAAGCATGGGTAAATTGAGCAGGGTTGTGTGTTAGGTAGCCAACAACCAATGCAGAAGAGATAAATTTGAAAACTATTTAGGATTTTGTCTCAAAACGTTCGGATAAATTCCTAAATAGCATTCTTTTAATAACCCTATCTAGGAATTTGTCTCGAATTCGTTCGGATCTTTTAATCATGGATTTAAGCAAACATCTGTATTTCGTTGGAGCATTCCCTACTTGTGATGTGTTGCATCGCCTGAATGCAATGAGAAGTTGGCATGGGCCATTACATCATTGCCCGGATGTAGTTCAAAATTTGCAAGGGTTCTCGCATAAGAAACGTATGTGAGTAAATAAGCTAGTTCCACTGCATCGCCGTCTATATGCAGTTCAAAATTTGCAAGGATTCTTGTATGATGGATGCATGCGGGTAAAGAAGTTAGTCCAAAAGAGGTTGCAAAGGAAGTTGTGGATAGGTAGTTGGAATATTAGCATTTTGACAGGCAAATTGATGAAGATAGTTGATGCGATGGAAAAAAGGAAGATTCATATATATTATGTCTACAAGAGATAAAATAGGTTGGAGGGAAAGTAATGGTGATCGAGATGACAAGATTTAAATTTTAGTATTCATGTAAAGATAAGGGTAAAAAGGGTGTTGGAGTGGTTGTTCATAAGGATTTGAAGGATTGTGTTGTTGAAGTGCAAAGATCTGGGGATCAGATTATATTGCTAAAAGTGGTGCTCGAAGAAGAAATTTTGAATATCATCTCAGTTTATGCAACACAAATTGGTTTAGATGATAGGATTAGATAAGCTTTTTGGGAGGATTTGGATAAGATTATGTAAGGAATCCCACAAAGAGAGATGATTTGCCTAGGTAGAGATCTTAGCGGACATGTGGGAAAGGATGCTTCAGGGTATGTTAGTGTTCATGGAGGACATGGCTTCAAGGATAGTAATGAAGAGAGAAAATTCTTTTTGGATTTTGTAACAGCTTATAATCTTTTCATTGCAAATACTCTCTTCAAGAAGAGGGAGTAGCATTTAATTACTTACATGAGTGGCTCAACTAGAACACAGATGGACTACTTTGCGTTAATAAGAAGAGATCGGTTGTATTGCAAAGACTGCAAAGTAATCCGAGGAGAGAGCATGACCACCCAACATCGCTTGTTAGTCATGGTTGTGCAAATAAAAGGGCTAGTAAAGAGAAGGAGGGTTTCCAAGATCACTAGAACTAGATGGTGGAATCTTCAATTGCAGCAATCAAGCTTCAGGGATAAGGTTTTAGAAGATTTATCTTGAGATTATAACGGAATTGCTAATGAGATGTGGGAGGCTATAACATCTTGTATCCGAAGGATAGCCAAAAAAATGCTAGGCGAGTCAAAGGGAGGAGCTCCAGGTCAAAAGGAGGCTTGGTGGTGGAGTGGAGAGGTGTAAGAGAAGCTCAAAATTAAAAGAGCTTGCTTTTAAGCTATGTCTAAGGATAGAACAGATGAAACTATCATAAACTACAAAATAGTTAAGAAGGAAGCAAAGAATGTGGTAAGCGAAGCTAAGTCAAAAGCATATGAAGTTTTATACAAAAATCTCGATTCTAAGGAGGATCAGAAGGATATAATCATGTTGGCTAAAGCAAGAGAAAGAAAGACCGAAGATCTTTCTCAAGTGAGATGCATTAAGGATGAGGAAGGTCACATGCTTCTATCTCAGAAGGATATAGAAACTAGATGGAAACAATACTTCCATAAGCTTTTAATTGGGAAGGAAATAGAGAGATCACTTTGGCCTTAGAAACCTTAGCTAATGCATGTAAATAGCATTGTTTTGTACAAATTAATATTCACCCTCTGTTGTATAAATATTGTATACAATAATGTTTTTAATACCAAAATTATATAATAAAGAAAAGAAAAGAATAAGAATAAAATGCCATAGGTATTTTATGACCCTAAACTCGAGACCTAGGCATCTTGATGACTAGGTCGACAAGTAATAAAGTAGGGGGGATAAGGACCAAAAATAGATTAAAATCCTATTCTTTTATTCTTCAATACCCATTTTGAGACCTATTTTATTCCCTATTATTTATACCTCAAATAAAGAAACTTTATGCATAAAGTTTGTAGATAATAATATATAAAAAATACAAAATTGATTTTATACAAAGAAAATATACTGTGTACAAGTTATACTCTAAATAAAAAGCCTAAATCCTAGCATCCCAGACCCATATCACTCAAATAAACACTCAAAATATATCAAAGTCACTTTAATTGTATATAACTTTTAATAAGCTATTTAATGAAGGTTATTTTCATATATTTTGAAGTTAATATGTGAAAGATAGATTTCAGACCCCTATTGTATAGTTTACCTGCATAAAATATTCATTTTATTTATTCATTATTATTTTAATAATTTTGTATTTTAATAATTTTGTAAATATTATTTATAACATATTTTTATATTAAAATTAAAATAAAATCATAAAGAAAACATAAAAATAAAATAATATACTAAAATACATAGATGAAATACCTATAGCTATACCTATATATCTAATACCACTATTTATTTAAGTATACATAATATATCAGAAAAATATAATAAAAATGTATTTATATACATATATAAATAATTTATAATTTTATAACTTAAGAAAATAAAAGAATAAAATCGAAAATAATAAATAAAATAAAATAACCAAAACATAGGTAAACATAAATGGAACCCTAAAAATTAACTTGTAATAAATAAGTTCAAAACAATAAATAAAAATCATATTAAAATATTACATAAAATAATAAAAATTTCTTATATTTTAAACAAAAATGAATAAATCATTTACTATTTTTAATTGAATTAATATAGGATCTAATTTATTTTTTTGTCTTTTTGTAGTTGACGTGGACTAATTGTGGCTCAGTCCTGATTGACCTAGGTCAACTGCCCTTTCCCCTAGGCTTGTCATTGTCAGAACAATATCCCACATCTTAATAGATTTCTCCCCATCGTATCTTGCAATTTTTTTGGCTAGATTTCTTCTTCAATCTTATGCCTCGATCAAAGCTCTTTCACGTCGAGATCATTTCTCGATCAAGGCACCTCTGAATCAAGCACATTGTCCCGGTGAAGAACCCCTTGTACGTATACTTCTTCTAGGACTTAATTGACCCTTAATCCCTCTTCCACAGTTACACCTTAGATCTAAGTTTCGAACACCCTTCCTGGTGACAGCAGGAACCGATTCAAAATTTTAGGGGCTCGATTCGGTGTCCGAAGTTACTTCGCCCTCTCCACCCGAAGCTCCGCTTCAGGTGGCCTTAGACTAGTGACCTTCTCCTTTTTCGTGTCTTTTCAACTCTAATATAGCAGTAGAGTTAAATGCCCTTTTATTTCGTTTGAATCCATTCCATCCAGTGTAAAAAACCAAATCCTTCGGATGATGGAGCTCCAGTTCCACTGCCCATTTCTGACCACTCATGCATTCCCCCACCTCTCCTCTCACGTCCACAATCTTCCTCTTCGCATGCTCATCATCCCACGTGCCTTCATCCCCCCGGATCTTGCACAGATTTGGAGATCGGATATCTTCCCTCCTCCATTCGTCGGAGATATTTACACCGCCGCATCCTACATCCATTTCGACCCCCTAAGCCTCCTGGAGTTTTGCATTTTGCCTCGACTTATCCCCTGCAGGAAAAGAATGAGAACAGAGGCTTCTCGAGCCTCATCGAACCAAGAGAACAGGTCCCAGGTCGACCGCCTTCGCCGGGCCACTCCAGGAGGACTCGAATCATTTTGACGACATCTACCGCTGCGAAGGGACCCCAGGAACATTTTGAACCTCTTCCGAGCTCTTGGGGAGGATGATCGAGAGAAGTAGAGCGGTTTGAACCTCGCCAAGACAGAGTTCTTTCTTTGTTCTTCGCGAGTATCTCTGAACCATTCGATGAAGAACAATGTGCCAGATGAAATTTCCACTGTCGGACGCACCATCATGTCAGCCCTTGGATCAAAGGACTTTATCTAATCTGCATCCTCCATCGGCGAACCGGCATCATGCTACATGGCGTCACGCGGATTAGTGAACTTCATCCGACCGTTCACCCACACTATAAGTTGGGTATTTTGCAACTTCACCCAACTACTTTTTTGTATTTAATATTTAATATATACGCATTCCTTTTCTATTTATATATTTTTGTAATATTTTCATACAAGCCCTTGAACTATTTTTATTTGCAATCAAGTCCATACCAGCTCACCTCACGTGCGGTCCTACGTGAGGTGGAAATTTTGCACTTGAACCTCTAAGACTTCTTGTATTTCATTTCAGCCTAAGAATATTTAGTTTCAGTTATATAAATTTGTAAAAATTGTAGAAAGTCCCGCACTTTTATTTTTTTTACATACGTGCTCCAGCTAGTTCATTGATTTTTTATGCATTTCTTCTATTTATTAAATATAGTGTACACGCTCCAAAATCATCGAAAAATAAGGTTAATCTCCTGTTGCAATATATTTTCACATCATATTTTTAGATTTATAATTCAGACTTTTTAGTATTTAATAAAAAAAATAAAAAAGAGCACAAATATTCCTTATTTGACTTAAAAAACCCGTAAAATTATAAAAACATTTTGAAAAATCTCCAAAAAAATATATTTTGTTTATTTAAATATTTTGATCCTTAAGATTAAAAATCACTAAAAATAGAAAAGAAAACCAGTAAAAATTAAAAAGCTCCAAAATCCAGTATAAAAAGATTAAAAATTCCTAAAAATCCCAAAAATATTTCTTTCTGCTTTTTATTTTTCTTATATTATATATATTATAAATTTGATTTGGAAAATTTTGGGCCTTATTTACTATTTTAAACTCCAAAGTAATCCAGCCTACTTATTAATTCTCTGATTTTGGATATTTTTAACTTTAAAATCCATAAAAATTAACAAAAATCCTTAAAAATTATAAAAAACAATAAAAAATATTTAAAACCCTAAAAGACTTTATTTTTTGTATTTTGGGCATTTTTAATTGCATTTATATATGTATTACCTACTATTGTATATAGTCTTATATATCCTTATATTATATATTTTAAAAGAAAAAGGAATTAAAAATCAAAAATATAAAATATGAAATTTAAAATAACTAAAAAAATATAAAAGTAAAATATAAAAATATAAAATTAAAAATGATTTAAAAATATAAAAATCAAAATAAAAATCAAAAGTTAAAAACCCACAAAAAAATCATAATTTGGCTAAGTGTTCAAGAGACAGATCGTGCTTGGATTTTATCATACATTGCTCTATACCATTGCTTCATGAGTTGGACTCCTACATACTTGTCACTATACATCTTTAGTAGGGTATAATAAATTTTAACTCTTGCTCTTAATTGCATGAATATCTTTGCGGGTTAATTGTTGACTGACCATGTGATTTTGTAAGTGGTCACCTCAGCGACAACATATCTTTGCTTCCATGAGGATATCATTTTAGACCCTTGCAAAATCCATGTCGTCAAAAATCTACCTAGTAGTGAAAGTTACTTGAATCGTGTAAGCTACAGACGAATACATAGGAACGAAGTAGAGGAGGCGTTGAAGGTTATGAGACATGGGAAAGGTGTAGGACCTTATGACGTTCGTATAGGAGAGTTTTAGGTGAGAGTGGTTTGACTTAGCTAACAAATTTATTCAATATTATTTGATGAAGCAATAAAATACCTGAAGAATGGATGAGAAGCATCGTAGTGCCCCTTTATAAGAACAAAGGAGACATTCAAAATTGTTCAAATTGTAGAGGTATCAAGCTGACGAGTCACACTATGAAAATTTGGGAATGTGTAAACAAAAGAAGGTTGATGCAAGCTTCCAAAGTAAAAGAAAACCAATTCAGATTCATGCCAGGTCACTAAACTATTGCAGCCATCCACTTGCCGAGGAGAACAATGGAGATTAACAGAGCTAAAAGGAAGGAGCTCCATATGATTTTTATTGAATTAGAGAAGGCTTATGATTCAGTCCCATGGGAGATATTGTGGAGATTTTTGGAGAAGAGACAATTACCTATCATATATATTAATCTCATAAAAGATATGCATGATACGAGTTCATCTTATGTAAGGATACCGTCAGGGAAGACTGACTATTTTGACATCAACACTGGTCTGCATCAAGGTTCAACTTTGAGTCCATTCCTTTTTACTTTGATTATGGACGAGTTGATAAGTCACAATCTGGATATCTTGGTGTATGATATTCACTGATGATATTGTGTTGATTGATGAGACTAGAGATGGAGTAAATGAGAAGCTTGAGGTCTGGAGGCAAGCTTTGGAGACTAAAGGATTTCACATAAGTAGGCTAACACTATAAGAAAAATGAGTTGTGATCACAGAATGTGGCGACGGAAACTCGTGGCCACGATAATTGCGTGAGCCACTAGTTTGTCGTAGCTACAATTCCATGGCCAAAGTCTTCAAATATGTAAAGAGGACATTCTTGACAGAGTTGTGGCCACGACAACTTCTGTGGTTACTTGTAGTGTCCACAACATATTCGTTGTTAGAGAACTCTCGCAATGAGACTTATAGCTACGACTACATGCCATGACGTGTTGTGAATATAGTCCAATTCTGTGGCCACAAGCCCCTTATCCATGGGCATAATTCTCTAGCCACAACTTGTTTTCCTTATAATGTAAGAATGAATATATGGAGTGTACTTTTGATGGAATCAATGGTGAAGAAGTCAATAATAAGATTTGTGATGATAATATTCAGAAGAGAGATTCTTTTAGATACTTGGGATGTATTTTGCAACATGATGGAGAAATTGATGGAGATGTTACAAATAGAATAAATGCAGGTTGGTTAAAGTGAAGAGGAACCTCTACTGTTCTCCGTGATTAGAAAATTCCTTTGAAAATCAAAGAAAACTTTTACAAAACAGTTATGAGACCTGTTATGCTCTATGGATCTGAACGTTGGCCTGTGAACCATAGACACGTGCACAGAATGGCAGTAACAGAGATGAAAATGCTAAGGTGGATGTGTGGACACACACACACACACACGTAAAGATCAGATTTGAAATGATGCCATCAGAATGAAAGTGGGTGTAGCTCCAATCGAAGATAAGATGCAAGAAAGTTGCTTAAGGTGGTTTGGCCATTTGCGAAGGAGGTTAGCCGATGCATCGGTGAGGAGATGTAAGTTTTGGAATGTTATGCCAGCTAAAAGAGGTCGTAGAAGGCCCAAGAAGTGTTGGAATGAGACTATACAATGGGATACTATTTTTTTGGATCTAAGCCCGAGAATGACCTAAGATAGATCTGAACTTAAAGTGGAAAAATGCTTTGTTGTAATTGTTTTATATTTTTCTAATTTTTATTTTATTTTTTTAATATATAATAAAGGTATAATATAACTAAATATATTTATAATGTAGGGTATATATATGTTATATAATAAATATGTAAAAATTAGGAAATACAAATAAAAATAGTTCTTTTATTTTTTAAGGGATTTAAAATATATTTAAGGTGTTTATAATAATCAATAACAATATCAACTATATAATTATATATATAATACAATATTGGGTGTTCTATTTATAAATATAGCTATATATAGTCAAAAATTACAAAATAAAATATTTTGTATTTTTCAAATATTCTTCTATTTTTGTGAATTTTTAGGGAATTTTTGATAATTTTTATCTATTTAAAAAAAGAAAGTACTCCAAACCATGGAGTTGATAAATAGGACAAAAGTTTTAAGGTTTTAAAAATTAGATAAATAATTCAAAATTCCTTAAAATTATTTTTAGTAGGTATTAATAAGTATATATAAAAATAGAAAATAGAAAACTATTTATTTATTTTTTTGAAAATATTTTCTAATTTTTTAGGGTTAGAGAGGATTATCAATTTTTAGGGTTTTCTTTTTCTATTTTTGCGATTTTTGGTTCGTAGTTATTTTATATAATAATATACTATATATAGAATTTTTCAAAGTGTTTTTTTTATTTTTTGTATTTTTATCTCTAAACAAGGAATAAATAACACCAAAGTGATTCGTAATAAATTGAAAATGCAATGAAAAGAACGTGAATAAGAATCATTCTAAGTACATTCAATAAAGTTTTTACAATTTATAGAGAAATGGAGTTATTATCCCAAGATGAAATGCATAAATTTAATTAAACTGAACTAGTAGGGTTATTTTGCAATATAAAATAAAGTCAGGGGATTACATGCAAAATATCTCAAAGTTTTGAACGTAATATACAAATTTTATTATTAAATCTAAACATCCAATCCTAGAGGGGCCTGGATGCAAAATAGCCAATTCACATGGGGTACTATTGGACAATTATTTTTGGGGTTTTAATTTATGAGAATTATTTGCAGTGTCGTTGCAACCCTAAAAATCCCTCAACAAAAATTATTGTATTTTATTCATAGGTCAAGTTAGCAAACAAGAAAAAAGAATGTAAGTACGAGAACTATGAGTGCTATTTATTTAATTGTATAAGATACATGATCGAACTCATGGAGGCTACAAAAATCTCGAGGGTTATTAAACCAATGAAAGAATTAATGAAATAAAGAGGAATTTCTATGAACACTATGCTTGGTTTTTGTATTTTTGATTTTTAATTCTTATATAATTTTAATTTTACGATTTTTTTAGTTTTCTCATTTTATTTTTTTATGATTTTTAATTTTTAGAAGATTTTGTTATTTTTGAAACAAATGAAAATAGAAATGAAGAAAATGAAATAAGAAAAAGAGAAGGAATGTAACTGTCAGGATTTTTACAAAGAGGTAAAAATACACAGAAAATTTAAATAAAATTATTTTTTTGTTGTTTGTGATTATTTTTTAATATTTTTTTATAATTTTCTCGAATTTTTAGAATTTTTTAATACTTTTAAATACAACAACAACAAAGCCTTTTCCTACCATTAAGTAGGGTCAGCTACATGGATTCTTCACCTCCATTTAGATCTATCTTGGGTCAATCCTGGGCTTATATCCAAAAAACTAAGATCCCTTCGTATAGTCTCTTTCCAACACTTCTTGGGCCGTCCTCGCCCTCTCTTAGCTGGCTCAGCATCCCAACACTCGCATCTCCTAACTGGTGCATCTGTTGATCTTCTTTGCAAATGACCAAACCATCTTAAGCAGTTTTCTCGCATCATATCCTCGATCGGAGCTACACCAACTTTCTTTCTGATTGCGTCATTCCGAATCTGATCTTTACGTATGTGTCCACACATCCAACTTAGCATTTTCATTTCTGCTACAACCATTCTCTGAACATGTCCATGGTTCACAGGCCAACATTCATATCCATAGAGTAGCAGGCCTCACGACTGCTTTGAAAAACTTTCCTTTAATTTTTAAAGGAATTTTTTTATCACAGAGAACAACAGAGGCTCCTCTCCACTTTAGCCAGCCTGCATTTATTCTATTAATAACATCTCTATCAATTTCCCCATCCTGTTGCAAAACTGATCCCAAATATCTAAAAGAATATCTCTTCCGTATGTTATTGTCACCAATCTTCACCTCAATTCCTTCACAATTACTTCCATCAAAGGTGCACTCCATATATTCCGTCTTAGCCCTACTTATACGAAATACTTTAGTCTTCATTGCATGTCTCTAGACCTCAAGCTTCTCATTTACTCCATCTCTAGTCTCATCAATCAACACAATATCATCAGCAAATAACATACACCAAGGCAACTCATCTTGAATGTGACTTGTCAACTCGTCCATAATCAAAGTAAAAAGAAATAGACTCAAAGTTAAACCTTGATGTAAACCAATGTTGATGTCAAAATAGTCAGTCTTCCCAGACGGGGTCCTTACACAAGATAAATCCCTATCATACATGTCCTTTATGAGGTTAATGTATAGGACATGTACTTGTCTCTTCTCCAAAACTCTCCACAATATCTCTCGTGGGACAGAATCACAAGCCTTCTCCAAATCAATAAAGATCATATAGAGGTTCTTCCTTTTAGCTCTATAAATCTCCATTGTTCTCCTCATCAAATGGATGGCTTCAATAGTTGAGCGTCCTGACATGAATTCGAATTGATTTTCTTTTATGCTGGAAATTTCCTCAGCCTTCTTTCGATCACACGTTCCCCAATTTTCATAGTGTGACTCATCAGCTTGATCCCTCTATAATTTGAACAATTTTGAATGTCTCATTTATTCTTATAAAGAGGCACCACGATACTCCTCTAATCTTCATGCTTTTTCTTGCTTCACCAAATAAGATTGAATAGATTCGTAAGACAAGTCAAACCGGGTTCACCTAAAACTCTCCATACTTCTAAAGGGATGTCATCCGCTCCTACACCTTTCCCATGTCTCATAACCTTCAAAGCCTCCTCTACTTACTTTCTTTGTATCCATCTATAGCCTGTACGATTCAAGTAACTTTCACTACTAGCTAGATCACCCAAAGTGACCTCTCTATTTCCTTCCCCAATGAAAAGTTTATGGAAGTACTGCTCCCATCTAGTCTCTATATCCTTCTGAGTAACAAGCATGTGACCTTCCTCGTCCTTAATGCATCTCACTTGAGAAAGGTCTTTGGTCTTTCTTTCTCTTGCTTTGGCCAACCTGAATATATCCTTCTAGCCCTCCTTAGAGTCGAGATTTTTATAAAAAAACATCATAAGCTTTTGAATACTTTTAAATAAATTAAATAAATCGAAACATAAAATAAAACAAACAAAACACAAAGCCACTGATTTTGGATTTTTAAAATAAGAAATGAAATCAAAAGTTAATGAAATATATAAAGAAAGGAAGAGAAATTTCTATATTTTCTAGAAAGTATTATATATTTTTTAGAATTTTCTATGATTTTCTATTATTTTTTTTATAATTTTGAGTGTTTTATGATTTTTTATTTTTATGAGTAATATTAATGCAAAACTGGTACAAAAATTAAAAGATATGAAAATAAATAATCAAGATTTTTTTGCAGAATTTTTCGCAAAAAATTCTATTTTTTATCGATTTTAAAATGCAAATAATAATTTTTTACGAAGTTTATGAATTATTAACAATAATTAAAATAATGAAAATGAAAAATAAAAATTGTGGATGAAAGATAAAAATAACATAAAGTTACCATGATTTTTGCGTAATTTTTAAAAATGTTTTGCTATTTTTTTATTTCATTTTTAACATGCAATATTAATGTAGATGCACATGGGTATGGATGCAAATATTTATAGTTTTGGACTAAATGATAACCATATAGAAAGTATTGGGTGAAATATGCAAAATGTATAAAATACGCGTGCATCTACACATGAGTCATGTTGAATTGGATTTAATAGCAAATAAAATAGTTCCAGGGATAAATAAAAACTCAAAACATTTAGGGGCCTTTATTGCATTTTTTCCAAACATCACACATGAAAAACACCTTGAAGTTCAAACTGGACTTGAATGCAAATAAAATAAAAACTAAGTACAGAAGTACAAATATTCAAATTATGGCAAGCAGGCACGTGTTATTTGCTAAATAAAATAAAAGCAAGGGTTAGGGCACAAATATACCCTTAATACACGTTGCATGCTCGATAGGTTGATGACATTGGATCTCTGATCGAATGGTTGAGGCTGAACCGTGCTCGAGCATCGAGGATCAGATCTGGAGCTTCAATTGACCACTAACTTTTGGGGCAGATCCAACGCTCTTGATGCGAACCGTAGACGTGTTCTTGATTGGACGGTGAAGAAGGCGGTTGGAAGAACAAGCTTGAAGGCCAACTTTGGCAAACTTTGATCGAGAAATTCTTGCTCGATCGAATGATGAGTACAATTCGATCCTACGGTTCTCCTCTGTCGATCTAAAGACTCCACGACGATCGTCGATGGCTAAAACACGATCTGGAGGTCGAATAGTGGGAAGCTCCAGGTGGACCTCCAGATGGCGTGATTCTCTCCCAGGTTTTCTCCAGATATCTGCAAAGCAATCTACACTCGGAGGCGATGCTCCGGCGAGTTTATTGATGAATAAAAGAGGGAAAATGATGAGAAAGTGGGGGCTCCGACTATGTTGGTCGGAGTAGGAGCCGAACCTCAGATTTGGGCTGATCTGAGGGTTATAAGATAGTGGAAGAGACGGAGAAGGGTCGGGTGAATGTAGTCGTGGAGTTGAGGTTTGGTGAAGGTGACCAGAACCTCTCTGATCTTGCGGATCAGAGGTTGAAGATGATGGTCAGATTTGGCTAAGTACATGAATTAAAAGCAAAATGGAAATGCTAAAATAAAAAAAAGTTAATTCTAATGTTACCTACGTTGAATGGATGGACTGGATCACCTCAATCTGCTACGCAAGGCAGAGAGTCAGAAATACGGCAGAGCTCCACTAGAAGCTCAACTCCTGTGATGGATCTCGAATCTCCACCCTTCTCTCACACTCCTGCTCGAAGGAAATCAACCATTGTCACTGGTCTACTCTCCAGAACTCCAGCTCGGGGAAAAATGGGGAAAATAGGATCAAAATACACGGCGAAGGATCAAGAGGTATGTATAGATATATGACTCTAGTGCGTTTTAAAATTCAAACTGCGAGCGACCCGAGGCGAGATCTTAGGATTTACTGAGCAGGCAGCTGAGAGGTTTGAATAGGATAAAAGTTTGGAGAAGAAAACATGTATTGTTAGTGATCAAGGCATGAGGGAAGATTAGGAGAAAAGCGGGTTGGAGAGCTGATTAGTGGGAATTTCGGGTGGCCAAAGCAGTTGACCCAGGTCAGCAAACCCAGGTCGACCTATAAGGGCGCGTGCAAGAAGAAGCCAAAATAGGCTAAACAAAAATAAGTAATAAATGTTAAAAAATTAATTAAAAATAAAAAAATGAATTCAAATAATTAAATTATGTAAATAAAAAATGTTAAGGATTTTATATAGTTAATTTAGGTGATTTTGAATTAATTAAATAAGGTATTTACAAGGGATAAAATAAATAAAATGTATTATTCATAAGTATGAATACCTATATATAAAAGGTTTTGATTTTTTAATTAATTATTTATACATATGTAAATATAATTTAATATTTTATTAATATATAATTTTTTACAAGGGTTTTAGTGAAATTTTTATTTAATTTTTAGGAATTAATTTATTAGGTTTCGTAAATAGGTACATGTAAACTATATACATAATGATACCTATACATTATATATATGATTTTATTTTTGTTGATTTTTGATTTTGTGATTTTTATTTGTTTTTATATAAGTCAAATACAATATTTAAAATTAATTAAAGATACAATATTTACAAGTATGTACATGAAATGAATAATTAAATAATGTACATAGTATACATAAGTATTATATACAATAGTACCTCAATTAGCCACATTTCGCATCTTAACTCAGATTTTTATGAAAACACCTCCATTTTAAAAATTGTTTAATTTGGAGTACAATGAAGATGAGTTTGATGAAATTTGAGTTTTGGTGGGGAAGATATTGATCTTACAAGTTGAGCTTTGTGACTTTTTCAGAGTGTTGTCATTTACACAATATATAATGATTTTCTTGCAATTATTTTTATTATTTACAAAAACTTTTATTCACAATTTTCAAGATGAAATCATTTTTATTTAAAAATAATTTGGTGATAAATAAAATAAATAAAAAATGTGTAGTATATATAGTATTGTACATATGATGAATATATACAAGTGATACATGATTTTCAGAATTTTTTGGTATTTTGGGCCTTATACCCCCTTACTTTATTCCTTATCAATTAGGTCAAGTCTTGACCTTCTCTTGGGGTCAGAGTTAGTCTGTATCTATTACATATATACAGTCTTTTATTTTCTTTGTTTTCCCTTTGTTTTATTTTTTTCTTTATTTATTTTAGGTTAAAATAGTGATAAATATAAAATACTTACACAAGAATGATAGTTAGTAAAAGAATGGATTTAATGATATTTACATGTGTTTTATAAGGGTTTCTAAGCTAAAATAAATGAAAAAAAGATGATGAAATGCATATTCAAGAGGCACCACGTGAGTCGACGTGGCACAAGACCTAAATGAAATATATAGGAAGAGCAGGGGTCCGGGTGCAACTTTTACACAAAAGTTTGAACGTAATAAAATATTTACAGGATCAAATATTAAAGTTACAAAAGGCAGATGTTACTAATAAATTTACCCGTTTACTTGCACACCATCTAATGAAGGAGGTTGATCCACGTGGCTGATCGGGCGATCATGGAAGGGGATGCTTCGATTAATCTTAACAGCCCATATTATATATGGGCCGTACTTGGATAGAATGACGGGGAGAAGGGCTGGACTAACACGAAAGTACTCATTGCCAGTGAGTTTGATTTGACTCTCCTGCTCTCTCCTAGACTCCTCCTTTTTGGTTGAATGACTCTCCTCCTTCTTGGCATCCTTGTGCATCTTGCAGGTGCCTTCAGAGGGTTCAGTGCTCCCTAGAGTGGCCCTGGAGGTTAGTTGACCTAGAGCTCCTATTTAGAGCTTTGGGTGGAGCTCCAGGTGCACTTGGCTGCCGTGGACCTGCACCAAAATAATAAGGGACTCGAGGGCTATCCCCTTGACCCTCTACTGAAGCTGCAAAAGAATAGGGTGAAGGAATGGAGGGAGCTCCGGTAAAGCATTTCCTTGCGCAAATCATGAGGGAAACATGGGGCTATAATGGAGAAGCATCAGGGGAAGATGATGGAGTCAGAAGGGGGTCGGCACAGTGGATAGATATTGTGAATTTGGTGCCGAAGATAACAGCTCTGGTAATTTTTTTTCAAAATTACGCTAAATGCATGATTAAAAGACGGAGATAAAACCTACTATACGCTAGAGGAATGAAATGTGAGAAATAAAGACGTACCTAGCAGCTCGACGAGCTCTAAAGCTCGGAGTAGATGAAGGGTCACTGGAGGGAGGTCCGGTGAACCTAAATCTTGCTCTATAGCTCCTTATCCACACCACAAAGGGTCGAAGTCCTTCCTGCTGTCACCAAGGACTCAACGGGCATCTCTAATGGGGGTTACGAAGGCCGAAGAGGGATCAAAAAAGGAAACAAGGCCAGAGCGGGTATCTTATAGGAGTGGGTTCCGACCAAAAACGTGGTGAAATGGCAGGTGGAACGAGGGTGGTGGGTGAGGATTCCAGCATGGACGAGGGAGAAGAACGAAGGGGCTACAGTTTGGTGGAGGTCTCGAGGGATATGGAAGAGAGGCGGAGGCATGAAAAATCAGCGAAGATAAGGGTTTTAGAGGTTTTGATAAGAAGGGAGGCAGGGGTCGGACATTTGATGGGGGGGGGGGGGGGTCAACAGTCCAAGGTCGTTGGTTGGTCCACGTGGACCAACAAGAAAAAAGAAAATAAAAATTGCTTGTTAATTCAATTAAAATTAGAAAACATTTTTTGTAGTATTTAATCAAAATGTTTTATTAATTTTTGACTAAAATATAAAACTGTTTATAATTTTTTGTAGTACTTAATCAATATTTTATTTATTTTTGTAAGGTATGTGTTTTTTACATGTGTATATATATGTATTTATACATGTATTTTATGTAATTAAATTTTATTTTGTATTTTATATTTTATTAATATATATTGGTATTTTATATATTTATTACTTATTTAAACACACATTTAGGTATTTTTATTGTATTTTTTTGAAGTTGTTTATTTACTTAAATAAATATGCATATTATTATATAGGTACTTAAAGTATAATTCATCTGTATATTAAAGTATGTTTATTTATTTATTTGATTTTGAATGGTTTTATTTTAATATAATTATGGACATGTGTTTACATAATATTTACAAGATTAGAAAATGTAAGAGATATAAAATATAAAGAATAAATATAATGAATATTTTATACGTGTATGCTGCACAATGAGGTCCTAAAACCTAAATTTTGCATCTTAACTCCAAACTAGATGAAATCACCTTTTTTAAATAACTTATTTAATTTTATGAACATTAACGTGAGTTGGTAAATTTTGATATAATATGGAGAAGATATAGTCTGCAAAGTTTTCTTTGCGCCTTTTTATTTTGTGTTTCCTGAGCACATTGTGCATTATTTTTAGTGAAATAAATTTTGTATTTTCCTTTGTATTTTTATGTACAATATTAATGTTCAAAATTTATTTATTTAATGAATAAAAATGAGAAAATAAAATAGGTCCCAAACTATAATTATTGATCTATAAACCTAGGGTTTTTGAGTGTATTCTTTGTATAATTGGTTGCCCTATCTCCCCTACTTTTTTTCTTGTCGACCAAGTCATCATGATGAGTGGGTTTGGGGGGATAGGGTCACTTAGTGTCTTTGACACTTCATTCCTTTTCTTTTCTTTTCTTTATTCTTTTATTTTGGCCATAATATCGTATTTTCTACAATCTCTGATACAATATTTATACAGTATTAGTTGTGAATTATTGAGGGTTTATTTTCATAAATTAATGATATAAACATGCATTTAGCTAGGGTTTTAAGGGTTTTCATAAATTTTCATAAATTAATTTTGAGTTATTGAGTGTTTATTTCACAAATCAATGATATAAACATGAATTTAGCTAAGGTTTTAAGGATTTTCATACATTTTCACAAATTAACTGTGAATTATTGAATGTTTATTTTCACAAATGAAAGAACAAAGTTGATGAATTGGAGATTCATCATCCCCCTATACTTTCCTTTGCTAGTCCCCAGCAAACACTTTATGCAATAAGTGCAGAAAAGAAAAATCAAGAAAAGATAAAGAAAAAACTTTGAACAATCTACGATGTTTAAACTTGTCTTTATAAATTCAAAGTTTGGAGCTCAGTTAAAACATTTGGATTATTTGTTTGTTCAGAACCGAATTATGGTTAGGAAGTATGATACAATAGCATTTAGGTTTTATAATCCTATTATCTAGTTCTCATCACAGACTGGTTAGAACCATCCTCTCAATCACATACTCTTCCAACCTTGAAATGATATAACCAAGTGTGTGAATTTTCAACTCTTCCTAAACAAATCACTGAACAATCAAGGTGTTTGCTCCTTTGGTAACTCGTCCTCCTAGAGACAGATATTTCCTTCAAAGATCAAGTGCTATCGATCTTTACAACCGAAATGAGGAGAAGCTAGAAGGAGAAGAGAAGTGAGAATGGAACAACGTAGTCTTCATTTCCTTCTGAAACTCGGTCAGTGTAACCGAGTCTTCACCAAAAAGCATGCTTTTTTTATGAAGCTCAACTTTTTTTGGAATTTTTGGTATAGGATTCTCTGGAAATTTTCTTTAACTTTGCTTTGCTCAACATTCTTTCTTGTACCTTGGCGAATATAACATCATTTGGTCTATCCGTTTTTGGGGTCTTGGAGAAAGTTGCGATGGCAGACCATTCCTCATCCGAAGCATTATCTCAATCCATTTCCAGTCTTTAGATATCGTTGTTACCAAAAAAAGTAGGTTAGAGTACATGTTTCGGTAGTCCCAAGAATTGTTCCTGAGCCACCCTTGATGAAGCGATCTAGCATCGTCCCGACTTAGACTCCAAGATTTTTCAAAATCCATCTGGATTGAGCTAAGTGTTTAGTGCAAGGTTTCTGATCAAACCATTGTCTCGAGTCTTATGGATGATATGAAGAGTTCTATTTAGACACATTGAATCGATTCATGAACATAGTCTCATGGAACCTAAGGAATTAAGTTAAAGCAACCTGAAGCGTCTTCAATTCCAGTCCTTAATGGGTTTCTCTGAAATTAATTGTGTTAAGGTCTCTACTAAGCTCCAATCTCCCGACTTTATTTTAACTTATTCAATTGACTAGATTATTTTGAAAATGCTAATGCTATGCATAATGCAAGAAAATAATTTTGTGAAGCCATTTTCTGGTAAACTTTTTATGGGGTTTTGAAAAAAACAATCAAAATTTTTATGCAATTTCAAAAACATTTTGCAAAAGTTCATAATTTTTTGGTTTTGCATTTTTTTGGGGATTTTTGAGAAATAAAAGATTTAGTAAAGTAATTATGTGCTGATATTTACATGGGAGTGCGTATGTATTTATAAGAATTAATTGAGGAATTTACACTAGATATTTATAGGAATTAAGCTAGTAGTTATTTACATTTGTTTGTATACAAAGTTTGTAAAGAACTTTTTTGCTAGAATTATGTACATGGTTTTCAAAATAATTTTAAAATAGTTTAACACACATTTTGAAAATTTTATTTTGAAAATAATTTGACAAATAAGTTTTTTGTAAATGTTTATAAAATTTGAAAATATCTTTGCAAAGATTTTTCAAATAGTATGTATAGATTTTCAAAGTATTTTTGCAACTATTTTCCAAACAATTTGCATAGATTTTCAAAACATTTTATTCAAACAAGTATAAGAAACTTCTACAAACAAAATATTTTTACAAAGGTTTGAGAACATTTTATAAAATATCTTAAAGTAGTTTCAAAAGATTTTCCAAATAATTTTCCAACCATTTTTCAACATTTTGCAAAACATTTTGTACCATCTTATTAACCGTAATTACAAATATTTTTTTAAAAAAACTTTACACATATTTTACATTGTATTCTTTCCAGTTGATTAATGGTATATTCTGATTCATATAATAAATTAGCCATATTATTGCAAATACGAAAGTACAAGTTGTACGAGTTATGGCTAAAGTATCTACAATATATATACGACCCCCTATACTTGGCTTGAGCTATGTCCTCATAGGCTAGAGAGAAAAAGGAAGACAAAACTCATGCTAAGTATAGGAAAGTCTATACCACAATGATTAAAAAGGAAGAATGAGAAGTCGGCCACCCCTATACGTAGGATCAATTAATCCTAGGTATAATAGACTACATATAAAATGGGGATGATCAACGATTAGAATGTACGAAATCAATTGACTCGGCTTGTCCCCCCTATACTTAGGTAAAATATCCCTAAGTATATACAGAATGTCAACAATTGGGCAACAAGCGAAAGAAAGAGTAATGAATAAAATGAGGACACTCACCCCTATACTTATGATGAAGTATATCCTAAGTATAACATTGATGAATGGGGTGAGAGTGGGAAACATGGAAGAAAGAATTAGAAGAGTGAAAACGAAAAGAAGAAAAGAAGAAAATCTGATCTAATTGAAGATATTTATAGGAGCATGATGAATCCTTAATTCTCACTCTTTATTCTTTTATTTTAGCTATTTATCTTGGCAAAACATCATGTAAATGCGTGTAAATACAATAACTTAGCATTTTGCATACATTTGATAATATTACATAATTAGCATATTTTCGTGCAAAAATAAAAGAATAAAGGAAAAGAAAAAGGAAGGAGGTATTTAGAATAAATATAGAGTGACCCAAACCCCAAGAGAAGGTCAAGCCTTGACCTGATCGCAAAATAAAACAAGTTGAGAGAGATGGGGTTCACTTTGTGTTGTACATATTACCTATATTTCTAAATAATTATTTTTTGAAAAAATAAAATAAAATTATTATTTTCATTCCTTTGTATATATTTATAGAAATAATATAAAAAGAAATTAATCATCAGAAAAATTAAATAAAAATAAAAATAAAACCTTCCATTTATTGTACAAAACACATGCGCACATACTTCCTTCACTATTTATTATATACCTTAAAATAATTCAAAAAATAAAATAAAAATTATTTTGTATTCCTAAAAATACGTTATAAATAAATAAAATATAAAATATGGGTATTTGTGAAAAAATAATAAAATAAAAATAATTATACATAATACACAGGTATATTATACTTGCATATAATATTATATATTGTATATACACTAATTTATTTTTCATAAAAATAATTAAAAATCACAGAAAAATAGTTTGAAAAATAATAAACATTTTTTCTTGTATAGGAATTTTATTTTAAATTCATATACTATTTTTTATTGAATTTGTAAATATTTTGTAAATCCTAATTTTCTGATTGGTCCAACATTTTATTGACCTCCGGTCAACAGTTTCACCTTCCCGGGTCAGACCTGGATAGTGTTCGCCGGAGCTTCTTCTTGAAATTCTCCAGCCTGACTCCGAGCTCCTTTTACCTCAAAATTCGGATCTGATAATCCTCATACATCTGACATTCTCGCGGGTCCTTCGGTTGATCCGAGACGCTCTCGGGTTCTGCGCTTTAGGCTGATACTTCTGGAACCCAGAGCAACCTATAAAGCATTCTCTTCCCCCTCCTGGCACCACAAATCGTGCCTCGCCCCTTCTTTCATCCTAGGTATCTTCAGCAGAGTGACAATAACCTGTGGGTGCCCTTGGATCAAAGCTTGGTGGTCTATAGCCGTAGCTCCCCTAAGTGGCCGGAGCTCTCCGTCGTGTTCAACCTCCATGCCCGCTGCAGCACGGTTGAGGCCACGACCCCGACTCCCAGCACCATCTGACTTCGCTGAGTTCGTCAGCAACCTCAAGTATCCTATCCTTCCACTCCACTTTTCATTCCGCTCGATTCTTTCATTTCATCATCGCCACCGTTCATCTACGCCATCCACCCGATCGAAGCCTTACCCCCATCTATATCTGTTCCGATTAATCCTATATCTTGCCCTGCGCCTCATTCTGCAATCTGATCACCCTTAGACCCGACCCTCATGTCGAGATTAAGGTCAAGGCCTCCTTCCTTCACGATCGCTGGAGGCCAAACTCCATTCCCCGACGTTTCTCCTACATATTCATGCAATAAAAGCAGCCGGAGCTACGTCCCCGAGCCGACCGTACTCTTGTAGGTGCATGCGTGCGTGGAGGAATCCATTTGAGCCCTCAACCGCTTAGGCGGAGCAGTTGCAGGTGGAGTTCCCTCGTATCACTCATCCAACTGCTGGATCATTCATCGGAACCTCCCACCAGACGCAGACCATGCTTACACTTCGCTGGACTCCTCCGAATCTCCACCGAAGCGATGAATCTTGATTCTCACTCCATTGAAGCTCATCCCCAACGAGTTCTTCCAGACCGTTCTTCCGTCGTCGATCCGGAGCTGCTCCTCCCAAATTTGATCCGGACTGTGCATCCTTGTCTTATCAACGGTTGATCTGAGCAGGGACCAGATCTGCACCACACGTTCACGCCTTTCCCAGAGCCATCAGGTCCGTACTATAGCAGAGCATCACGACCGCTCGTAGCCGACATTCCCTTGAGTGTTGGATATGAGGAGCCAGCAGATCAGAGCCGCGGTATAGTGATGCCCCCACACACGCCACGTGCCTCTATAGGGGTAATTTGCTCTTTCACCCCTCACACTTTTCTATTTCACTATTTAGTTTATTAAATAAAAGTTGTAGTATAGACATTTTGTAGTGACCTTTGTGGTTTCTTATATTTACATCTAGGTCTCGTTTGTGTGAACTCACCTGCAGTCCTACGGGACTTGCTGGGTTATTTGCATTTTATTCCCTGTACTTTTGGATGTTATGTTTTGAATGGTGAAGTTTTGAGAATTGCAGTTGTACCCCTTTAAGTCGAGACCACGTGTTGTACACGTGTTTGCTTGGGATTTTTGCAACTTAGGCCCTACACTTTTCCCTATGTTTTTGTTTGGCCTGAAGATTTATTTTAATTACAAGTGGGTCCCTGTGAACTGTCTGTCTTGTTTTTAATTAAATAAATACCAAATTGATCCCAAATATCTATAAAATTATTGTTAGCTCCTACTAACATGTAATATTTATTATGATTTTGTGATTAATTTAGTTATGTTTATTATTTTCTAAAAATAAAAAACCCTAAAAAAGGGTTCTGTCGATTTTGTAAAATACATAAAAATTCAAAACATTGTCTTAAAAATTCACAAAATGGATGATTATGTATTCTTATGTGCTTTATCTTTAATATCTGTTTTGTTTGAAAAACCCTTCTTAAAATTCTAAAATCACAAAAGACATAAAATCTTATAAAAATCATATATAATTCTAAAAACTTAAGAAATTACCTTTTCAGTTCCTGTTTGTATCTCTTTTTATATAGTTTCTCATAAATTGCTCCCCAGGATTTTAGGGCATTTTTAATTGCAATTTAATCCTGGTTATGCACTGTCTACATTTTTATCCCTTATTTGATTTTTATAAAATCACAAAAACATCAGAAAAACCCTAGAAAATCACCAAAAATACTTTAATATTTGAAAAGCCAAAAAATATTTTTATCTTGATTTTTTAGCATTTTTAGTCTTAAATAAAAATTCAAAAAACTTGATTGAGAGCGTTATTTCCTTTCTGCTTGATTTTGGCTTTTAATTCAAAATTTTAAAATTTACAAAATTAAAAACCAAAAAATATTTTGAAATTAACTACTTCGTAGGTTTACTTGTTCTCCTTATGTTCGACCATGGTTGCTATACATGGTAAAAATAAATAGTGGAGACCGCTTACATTTTGCATGCTTTGATTGATTTATCTTTTGATTTGAGTAGTTCTTTCTTTTTCTTGTTGAGTTTTTTCCTTCTGACTGGGGTCGCAGCTACCTTTGATATATATTGATACTTAACCCTAATCAGCGGGATGCTCATCAGAATGGCACCGTTGACGGGGAACACGGCTTAGTAGTTATCTTTCTATCATTTTCAGCCTTTTGTCTAATTATGTATTCTAACAGTTTTTTGACCTATCTCTGATTTGCCTTTCGTGTGAGGAACCTCTTGGAGGATGACTTGGAGTCTTTTGGAGGACCAGCATAGGTGGTGCAGCAGGAGGAGAGCAGAAGACAGTTATTTTACATTTTAGAGAACATTTGGGTTGTTTTGGAATAATTTAGACACTTGGACTTCTTCTTGGACACTTAACTCATTTTGGGGTCTGTTTTGCTGAGCATCGGTGTGCTCGGGGGACCTCACCGGATTTTTCGCGGTTTTGTTTTTGATCGTTTTTCTTTCTATTTGATTCTCGAAGATTTTGGCCCCTAAACTTAGGATTTTTGTTTGATTGTGATGTAATTAGCTAAGGCCCAATCCCTAATTGCTTACCTACACCTATAGATCGTAATTGGACCTAGCTAAAAATAATTAAGAAAAAGCTAACTTGATCGATTGAGAGGTCATACGTCGCTAGAGGTCGTATACAACACTGGCATGATTCGTTATGACAGATACCGATCGACATCTGAGATCGGACATCGACCTCTCTCTCTGATCAGTTAGCTACTATTCTTCACGGTCATTAGAAATTTCTCATCTTAAGGCTGATTTTATCATGCATCATATAGTTAGTTTACTTTCAGTCTTTTAATTTATGCGCGGATCACCCTACATGTAGAGTGCTGGTGACATGTACGCATCTCTATCTTTGTATGCATCATAGTGTTTGATCGCGCATCAGCTTTTTCGACTTCCTCCCCTGTTTTGGACTCAAGTAACCAAAGGAAATAAAAAAATTCGTTAGGCGTTGCTTTTATTTGAAAAATACCAAAAAAATATAAAACCATAAAATTAGGACTGGTAATGCAAACTTGAACCTAAAATTCACCTCATCTAAAAAAAATTTGTTTTGGAGAGAGTCACCCCCTCATTGGTTGGTTTGTATGAAGCAAGAGAGTGACCCGCACACTAGGCTAGAGCCATACCCTGAACTTCTTTCAGACTACTGGTCTTATGGTTAGTCGTTCTCCAGTGAGGATTTCTCTGGGTAGCCGGTAAGCAGTCCGGGACTTCCTTAACAGATTGGATAGATCAGATAGCTGGTAAATAGTCCACAATCCATACCTGGCTGGGAAAGATCTAACTGTGGGATTGAGCCCGTCTCGTAGGAGAATCAGGTTCCTAACAACTCGCTTAATCGCTCTTATGGACCGATTGATCATCTAAAATAAAATTGACAAGATTAACGATCGAACCTTTACAGTCATCAACTCGTGTTGAGTAGGTGAATTGGGTGTTTGACTTCTGATCTTGTTTGCATTCCAGATCTCATCCACATTCATCCCTACATCACGATGATGGGAAGGAGGTCCCTTAGGCTGCCTTTGGCAGCACCTCTCTCGAGCACTCCTTTCCACTCATCTAGGGCAGTTTCGAAGATCCAAGACCCGCTCTCCCAACCTGAGTTCGCTACCACCCTATTCCCCCTCGACCACTGATGAATCTATGATTCATCACTCTAAAAGTTTAAAATAGAGCTTTGTTTCCAAGTAATTAGCTGCATTTCCCACTTATATTGCATAATTATCATTCATGCATACATAAATAATATCTGCATTTTAGCATTCATATTTACATTAAATAAGGAGCTGAATTCTCTTGTAAATATTCACATGTATATTAGCCAAAATCACCTATTGTATACATACTATACTAACTCCAAATCTAATAAAACCAACTCTATAGTGTATACATTACTAACACTAATAGTAGAAAAATATCAAAAAATTACTAACTTGTAAAATTGACCAATAAAACCAAAATCCAGATTTGAGACTATGAACTTTAAAATGTGCATATCTCCCTCATACAGTATCCGATTTAGGTCTACTCATTTTTAAAGTAATATACATTCAAAGACCTTCAAAACAAGACTAATTTCATGAAACAGGAGATCATATGTGAAACTTGGGTTTTGGGCCCCTATTGTATGTTGTACATATTGACCAAAATGCCCTTGTATTTTATCCTTTTATTCCTTAATTACTAAAAATCCAAAAAAAAATTAAATTGTAAATATTCCTTTCATATTTTATTTTTATTTTTCTCTTATTTTAAAAATGACAAAAAATTGTAAAAGACAAAAATGCGGTATTTTATACCTATAATATACCACCAAAAAAATACTTTTTGTACAGATGACTTCCTTTGATTTTTGGCCCTTCACGGAAGTTGTAGATCTCGTCGAGACGAACAACTTCCGTGTTGAACTTTTTGATTTGACCTTTTTGATATTTATTTTTGATTTTTCTTTGATTTAAATTTGGATTTTTCTGGGAGCGACTTGTGGCAGCTCCTGGAGCCGCCACGCGTCCCTCTATTTTTTTATTTTTCGGAATTTATTTATTTATTTATTATTATTATATTATTATTTATTTACATTTATTTATTTATTTATATATTTTTTATTATTTTTCAGCCTTTATTTTCCCTTCATTATTTTTAGTAGCCTACTATTTTCTTTATTTATTTTATTTTATTTCCCCCTTTTGCTTCTTCTCTACTCCAACTTGTTCCCCACTCCAAGTCACTTTCTCCACCACTCCATGTTCTCCACTACTCTTCTAACTTCCTCCTCTTCTTCTTTTTATTCACATCTCCTCCTTCATTCATTCCCATCTGCCACTTCGAGAGAAGAGAGGTCGAGCCCCTTTAACCTACAGGTGACAACTGAAGGAGACAAGTTGAGCGATGACAACCTTTTAGGCGAGATCCACGGTACCACGTTGCCGTGTCACGAGCTTCCAAGCGGGCTCGTTTAGCTTCGAAGGATTCCGCCATCCTTCTCGAGGTGACGATCGGAGTTGCAACATAGCTCCTCTAAATTGCGGCGAATCACAGGTAAGCAATCCCTCTCCTTTTCTTTGTCATTTTATTTTTATCTAATAATTGTTTTCCTTGTTGATTCATATCACAACCACCACATTCATCATTTACCACCACCACCATCATCATCATCACAACATCATCACCTTCGCATACATCCATAATCATCCCCATCATCATTCCATACCACACCACACTTTCATCCACAATTTCATTTCCTATAAAAACATTTCAAAAAAAATATTACATCAAAAAAATAAAATAGAAAAAGAAGCAGGTCCTCTACCCCATCGTCACCCGGAGCCTACCCCACTCGTGACTGCCCTCCGCCTGTGGCCACCAGCCGCATCCTCTTCCGTCACACGATCCCCCTCCATAGTCGCAACTCTACGCCAGCCGCCACTGTCCAGCCGTCCACCTCGAGTAGTTCCTGCACCCCTTGGCCCCTAGGCCATGCACACAAGGGGAAGCAGCATCCGCGACCCTCTCCAGGTCCAGTCATTCTGCCCACAATGCCACCTTGCGCACCTCCTGCACGCCGCAACACCGCGCCTCACCCTCCAATCCACGACGCCTTTGCAGAGGCCCCTCCACACACACGCGTCACAGTGAGCCGCCAGCTCCTCCAGCCGCAGGTCGCGCTCCAACCGCACCCCCGCGAGAGGCCCCGCCCTTGTTGTTCCTCTGCGGTCCGACCACCATGCGTCACTCCAGCGGCAACGCCACCCTTTCATCGCCAGCCGCCTGTGACCCAGCGCCTTCCTCGTCGTTGTGCCGCGCTCCCTGGTCATGCGACACCACCACTAACTCACCCCGCGCCCCCTGGTCGCGTGACCCAGTGCCGCCCCTTCGCGCCACTACTGAGCCGTGCCTTCCTCGCTGTTCGCGCATCCACATCCCCTGCGTCCGCGCTGCTACGAACCCTAGCGGGATGGTGGGTTCCATTCTTGGAACCCACATTTCCCACGTCTCCAAAGGAAGAAAAGGTCGATTTCTGTTTTTTTATTATTATTTGTGAAAATTGCATATTGCTCCTTTCATGTTTACTTAATTGCAACGGTGCCCTCGTGCACAGTTTGTTTGTTTGTATCACTTTCCTGTATTGCAAAGAACCCCTGCATTACTATTCTAATTTGGAAATCCATATTGCATTATCGTTTAATAAAAAATATCATTTTGTTTTTTTTTAAATTCTTTATCTTGTGGCCATTTAATTAGATTTTTGTGAGCATTGGGTAATTAACTAAATTATTTTGGTGAAAAATTAGATATTTTACCCATTTTGTGGTATGTAATTCATATTTAATTTAATATTGCTCCAAAAATTGTGAAAAAAATTAGAGATGATGCTCATGAATGTGCTTTAATTGATGTTTAAATTCCTTATAAATTGGAGTTGTCTTTTGATTTCTGTAATTGATTTTTAATTAAATCCACGAATATCATTTTTGCAAAATTTCAACTCTCTTGGATTGTCCATTTAAATATCTAATTGAGATAATTTTTCTTCTGAATAATTGGATTTCATGGATTAATTAGGAATTAAATACTCACAGTCACTCTGTTTTTATTAAAAAAATCATAAAAATTTCAGAAAATTCCAAAAAATAGAGTTGCTTCATTTCAACATGATTCACTTCCAGTAAATATTTCACAATTTTTGCATTTTGTTTGCACAAAAAATTGCATAAAAACACCAAAAAAATTTGCATTTTTCATTTGTGCATCTTAAATCCAAAAATTCCAAAAAATACATTTTGCATTCATCGTTGGATTAGGTTTACAGGAAAATATAACTTAGCCAAATTTGGACTAATTTCATATTAAAATTAATTTAGCTATGTTGCATATTTTCTTAATAACCTAGTTAATCCAAGGTTGTGCATTTGCATTTTTATTGCATAAGAAAAATTACAAAAAAATCCCACTTGGAAAACCGTGACCTAATTCCTCTAATCTGATCCGAAGTTGTTCCTTTGCCTCCTTGAGTCGACCCTAGGGCTTGCCCAGGTTAAAAATACATCAAACCATACATACATTAATTCATCGATTCATCGAT
Organism: Ottelia alismoides; assembly: GCA_037367405.1. Taxonomy (NCBI): domain Eukaryota; kingdom Viridiplantae; phylum Streptophyta; class Magnoliopsida; order Alismatales; family Hydrocharitaceae; genus Ottelia; species Ottelia alismoides. Next base: position 11,417 of record JAZKJV010010955.1, on the reverse strand, counting down.
TCGTGCGGTTAAATTTTTGATCGATCCTGATTGCCCGACTACAACAATAAAACGACACGTATATCAAATTAATCAAGAAGGGTAATTTTGGATCAATCAAATGGCACCGTTGCCGGGGACACGACTCATCTTTTGTGTATTTAGATTTTTAATATTTAATTAAATGTTAATTTTTAACTCGTAGGTCATGTTGTTGTCTTGCATTATTAAAATTTCTCTAATTGATATCTAACGTTTGTTTTTGTGGCAAGGCCCTTGGTGTTCAAGGAGGCGAGTAGCATGTGTTCCCGCTATGAGGAGCTGCAGAAGCAACATTGGAGAAAAATCGAAGAAGAAAAAAATGTTTCTTGCATTTTATTCCATTTTATGTAATAATCGTCTTTACAACAGTCTTCGTTCAAAGACTCGCGCGTGTAGATGAACGAGATATTTGTGGTTGTGTGGGGATCACCCCACTTGAGTGTGGACCTAGGATCAGGCACATGGTTGTCCGAGCTTCTTTCACTTTTTTTTATCCTTTGTGTTTGACGTAGCTAGGACACACTTTAATTCTAGACGCACGTAGACATCGCTTCACTTAGAACAAACTAAAAGATGTTCTTCCCCGCTAATAGAAGCATGTTAGGTACGATTTTTCATCGATTTGCATACATGTGGATTTGATTTTTAATTCAGTTTCGAGCTTTCACAAGTTTTGCTCAAGGCACTACATGTTTTCTCTCTCAGCCTAGATCATGATTTTTATTGACTGCATGGCTTTTTCTCGACCTCCCTTCCTGGCTTGATCACCTAGGTAATGGAAATTGGGAATGAGAAGTAGACGATGATTGTTTGATTTATGTGGTCACCTTTAATCAGTGATAACCTTAAGCAAATAATTAGGACTAATAATTGCAAGTTGACTTAAAATGGAGTAAAATATTGTTTCGGAAGAGCGACATCCTTGTTTACAAAGGATGATTTTTCTCGACATGTTTTTGGATCCTTGAGTAAATTAGAATGTTTTACTCACCAATAAAAATGACAAGATAATTAACCAACATTTGTTGGTTTCACGTGTGAGTTGGTGAATTCAAAGGGTATTGTATGCTTGTTTGAGCCTTGATTGCTCCGCCACCCTCCCCTAGACCTTAGGTACTCCATTCATTTCCGAAGATTCATCCGCTCATGTGTATATCCATCCTAACTTCTTCGTTCCCCTCGAGTCTCCCCAACATCAATTATCCATCTCTGTACCTAGGATACTCTCAGCCTAAGAATAGTGGGACCTGAGTCCCCGTGTTTTTCTTACTCATCTTCCTTTCCTTGATACTTAGGTTATTTCTAAGGGGGCATCCTCTCCAGTTCCCGTATAGTCCTCCATACTTAAATAGATCTATGACTTTGTATCATATAGTGCTATCAAGACATAGCGAAGTTTAAGTATAGGGGGGTATACCGTATATACAATATATGCACTTGAGGTATATTTTGAAAATTTTGAAAAATTTAAAACTTTTTTGCTAAAGTACATTCTTTTGAACTAAGAGGACAAGATGTTTTCAAACTTTTTCTATACTATGTTACACTATTTTCAAGAAAAATATTTTTGAAAATGATTTGAAAATTGGGTTTTTACTTATTTTGAAAATTGTTTGAAAAATGTTTGAAAAATCTATACGTGTGACATAGTGTTGGAAAATTATTTTCTTGATTTTAAGGAAAATGAGTCTAACTCATGTTCTAACTTTATTCAAAAATCCATAAAAATAAGAAAAACTAAAAATTCTTTAAAAAGTCAAATTTTCTACTAAACCCAAATAAGTAGCCGCGTTCAGTGAGGGTTTTCCTTAGCAGAGTAGGTGGTTTAGAGGACATCACGTAAGGCTCCGTCCTCAAGAAACAGGTTACGACCTGTACTTACACTTGAGTTTAGGCAACCATTATGTCTTTTAAAGTCTTCATAAAAAGTTTGAAAAAAATAGATAAAGGAGTTGGATTATATCCCCTACATTTTCACTTCCACAAAGGATCGGTGATGTTTGAGAACACCTGGTTTCAGGGATCTTGAGATTTTAGGTTAACCAGCCTTAACCATCATGGTATTAGACTTAAAATTTCATATTTCCCTAGTTTACTAGATTTGCATGCTATATTGCATGCTTAGTCTCTACCCTTAAGAATATGATCATCACTTCACAGACACGACTGCGGTCTCGATGAGATGAGTTGAAATTTCACTTGAGGGACTGGGATGAGGGATTCAAGTCTGGACTTGATCTAATGATACTCGAGGATGGGATAAAATCATTGAAGGCTTCATGAAACCTGAGTGTCAGCATTTTGAGCCAGTATGAGAACTTGGTTCTTATGCTAATCTCTTGATATTGACCTAAGTGCCAGGGTGTGAAAAAATAAAAATGTTGATCAGTGTGTGCCAATTCTTGGTAAAAGCAGTCGAGCTAGCCAAAAATAATACAAAGCAAAGAAATATCGTTGTTGAAAGAAAAGCTCTCATTCCGCAAAGTCAATTCTCAAAAGAGCTTCAACCAAAAGGCGAGAGCTCCCAACCATTTCAAAGTGTCCACTTGGACCACCGCTATTAGGACTTGGAGTCGGGCTTGCAGCAAAAAAGGGCTCTGCATCGTAAATGCTACGAATCTGGGTGTAGAAGGTACGATTGGTACTCAAAAAAGGCACACCCCGGTATATTCTCTGGAAAACAAGTGCAGACGACTCCAACTTCTCTTGACGGATGCACTGATCAACACCAAAAATATGCATCGAGTAATAAGGCACTAGAGAGAATCCTTGTTCCAATGAGAGGGAGAGAAGAAATGATACAATCCTAAACCCTCCATCAACTGCCCTGCCACCTACATTTTTAAGTCTAACAGCTAAAGAGACGGTGAATTGGATGCAATATCTGACTTATTCCCTAGTGTTGAGGATTGGGTTCTTAGGAGAGTTTCTTGGAAATGGACCTTAGGTGACGTTGTGACTAACTCTCGTGAACACAGTCAACACCTAAATTTATATTCTTAGTTTATATGTATCAACAAGAGAGAGTACATAAATTAGAGGAATTGGATGCCTTTTGATTAAGGCTGGGTTGAGCTCTAAGATTTTGATCTCCAAATTTGGGAGTTTTTGAATGGATCAGATCTTGTATGCATATGCACAAGGGGGTTAATCCAGCTCATTCATTTGAGATGCTCGGGGACGAGCATAGTTTAAGTATAGGGGTTGATGAAACCCAATTTAATTATCATAATTCGTAGTTATTAACCCCCTAGCTTAACTAAGTGTCAATAAAAACCAGATAAATCCTTGTTTATATCAGAGTCATGGAATAAATTAAAAATACAAAAAATAGCAAAACCTAAAATCCGTATTATTTTTACCCTTAAAAATACTCAAAAAAATATTTCTCAATTTGTTTGACTTCTTCTCCATTTTTGGTCAACATGAAACTTGTAGATCTCATCGAGATCGTTTCATGTTTTGAGTTTTTTCCAAATTCAGCCTCCTTCCCCCTCATTTTTCACATTCCTTCTATGAATAATTTGATTGGGCCACATGGTGCCTTTTGGTTGCGCCACGTGACCCGTCTCCTTACGCGCCACTTGCCTTCTTTTCTCGGTTGTTTGATCGCCTTCCTTCTCTTCCATTACAACCATTCCTTCCCGCAACCAACTTCCACCCTTCGATCAATATCAGGACTCCATCACAAACCTCCTGATCTACTCCTAAATGACCCATCTCCACCGCTCGTTTCCACTTCGAACCTCAGCCCTTCGATCATTACCCTAATCTTCTCATCGCCGTCCACTTCTGCCTCCTGTGTGCACGACAAGTGGTGCTCGCCATGACAACCCGATCGTGCCGCCCTAATCCACACCGCTCACAAGCGCCCCTTTCATGACCATTGGACCGCTTGATCCAAAGGTCTGGCTTCATCGCCTTCCTCTGAACCCCCCTCTACCCCACGTTCTCTACATCGTGCGACCATCTCACCTTTTCCATTTCCCCCGCCTCTTTCGCCACCTTCTCCACTATCCGACTAACCCATGATGAAGACCCATCCACCCTCTTTCTCGCGGGCACCCAAGCTACCCATGATTCCCTTTATCTCGCTCGGAATAGCCCACTCAATCCCACGACCTCCATCATCTGAACCACGATCTCACACCTTCAAATACTCTTCCGCCACCACCTTTCACCCTAGTTCACCTTTACGTGGGGCTCCGCCCAGCCCCTCTCCTCCTCTCCGTGACAGGTGGAGGGCCGATCGAGGTGCAAAGACGACGTCAGCCCCCGGTGATGAACCCTAGCCATGGTAGGCAGGACCGCGGTGCTCTGCCCACCGCCAAGCTACCACCATTGCTGCGGTGGTCCAGCGATGACCAGAGCTTCTCCAAGAAGCTTGAGCCCAAGCAATCACTCCGCCATTGCCCATGTAAGTTCCTCTGATCCCTCTTTGCATTTTCATTCGACTTCTCCTATTTTGTTAGCTTCCTACACATCACTTCACCTCCCATTGATAATCCATCTAGATTTTCCGCACTTCCACCATCTTCGCACCACTCACAGAGCACCTTTTCCCCCTTTCTCCGCGTCTGGCCACGTCCGACCCATCTTCTCCGCCCTTCACGGCGGAGGAGCATCGATCCTTCACCTCTTCCATCCGCATAGGCTCCCGTTTCATCCTCTTCGCGTCACACACACCATTGCTCGTGCTTCGGCTATTGGTGCACTAACATTTCAGGAACTTCACCAATCGCTGGTGCCCTCGCTGGAGCATTCTCATGCAACTCCATCTCCAACGTCCAATCATCCACCGAGTCCTCCAGGTCTTCCAGCCGATTCACCGAGCTTCAACGAAGATATTCCACATCCAGGAGCAGCCAAAGACCTTCATCGAGCACCAGTGATGACATCGGAGTGATGGAAGGTTCGCCGGAGCTCTGATTCTGCCGCTAACTGGAGAAGAGGGAGGACGTACAACTACCGTTGGATAGCACCCTTACGGTGCTCATCCAATAGTTTGGATTGAGCCATGTCGCCGCCCAGCCCATGCACAGCCACCGATCGATCTCGATGATCGGGCGGTTGTCACACAGCCACGTGCCTCCTCTCCGTGCCTTTAGGTTCGGGCTCCCCAAGCCTTGTCCGAGCCTCCTCCGAGCCCGCGTTGATGTCCTAGCCTGCATCGAGCCTACTCCGAACTAGAGCCATCTTCCGAACCTCATCGCACGTGCCCTGTCATGTGCGGGCAGGGGTATTTACATGGAGTCCCCAAAAGTTTTTAATAATTGCAACCAGGTCCTAACAGCACGTGCCACTCACGCGCGCCTGGGGTAATTTGTAACTGACCCTCTCCAAGTTTTAATAATTGCAAATATACCCTCGCCTGTGTGGGTAAATTACAGGGAAGGCCTCATAACTTTTGTTATTTACATTTTAGTCCTTCTAGGGACCTATTTGTCATTTATTTTAATGTTTTTTCTTGCATTTATGCCCCTGGTTCTTTCTTGAATATCTTGAGCATCTGAGCTCCATTTCAGTTGATTTCAGTGGCGTTTCTAAGCTTGTTTCATTCTTTTCTTAATGGCATGCTTAGATCTCTATTTTGACACTGTGAATTTTGATGCATTATTTTAAACCGAGTGTCTCACATATAATTCCTCATATGCCTCGTAGTACTTCATTAATAAGAATAGCTTCATAATTTGAACCTGAATTGACTAATGTTTAATTGCTCAAATATTTTATATAATCCGGGCATACTTGCATCATTCTAACATTGCATTTATTTGCATCTTGTTGCATTATAAATAAATAATAAATAAAAATGGTATATCTTCATGTTTATTTATGCATTTTTCTTATCTTTTGCATTCATTGACCTATGGTTTTTAATTCATCGCTTAATTTAGGTATTAAAAATCTGAATTCATACTAAGAGGCTTGTGTCCCTAAGTTCGACCTTGGACTTGCCCAAGTAAAAAAAATCGTCCGCTTTATTCTGATTGATTATTTTAAATCAAACGGTCTTTGACGCATCCGATTTGGCCAACTACAACGCACTAAAACCACACTCTTAAGAGGCCGGATTTGCAGGTCGTCAACCACCCTTCTTCTACCAGTCTTGAGGTGCCCAAGCAGAGGCCAACACAAATTTATGTTCATTTGACAGCACCTGAGTTGAGGGTCTTTTGCCTTTGTAGAAACCAGTGAGATGGCCAACAATGAAGGACGCACTGATGAGCAACCCCAGGGTCCTACTTATGTTATTGATCAGGGCGCCATCAACAACACACTCCTAGCCTACCTGGAGATGATGTAGAGACAGATTAGAGATCAGGGAGCGTTTATGGCCAAGGTACATCAAGAGTTAGCATAGATGCAAGACGACAGAGGAGACCTGCATCGAGCAGCTGGTGGAGACATCCCAACACCTGGAGGAGGAGGAAACGGACACTCGGAGGATCAGACAGAGCCAGTTAGACAGCCACGACCGATGAGGCAGTTGCACAACCCTGGTGCAACCCTCACCCATCGCTGGATCCAGTTCCCTGAGATTCTGGGCGACTTCAAGATCGACCCCCATATGATCCAGTTATTGCCCAAGTTCTATGGACTTGCCACCGAGGAGCCGCATTTGTACCTGCAAGAATTTGAGATAATCTGCAGTACAGTCCACAACCGATTCGTGGACGAGGACACCATCAAGATGATGGCATTCCCTTTCTCTTTGGTCGACAGAGCAACCTACTGGCTGATGCATTTGGGGAGATATGTTACTACTTGGGAGTAGCTCCGGACCGAGTACTTGAACAAGTACTATCTACTTGGCTGGACTAATGCAGCTAGAGATTTGATCAACAACTTCACCATGACCCCCAACGAGCAGTTTCATGAGGCATGGGATCACTTTCGTGAGCTCATTGATCGGTGTCCACACCATGAGATTTCCAAGCCCAATTTAGTGTAGAGTTTCTTTTGCGGGTTGACACCGGAGCTGTAGGGGCTTGTCAATACCTCATGTGGAGGGTCCTATTTTTCCAAGGATGAGGACTAGGTCCGAGCCATCTATGAGGAGATGGTAGAGAGCTACACGGTGATGTCCCAGACCCGTGTCTACACACAGGGGAAGCCCACTCCACAGGTCGTGTACTATCAGAGGATAGCACGTGTTGATGCGGGTCCTTCTACATCGTCAACAGTAGCCACACAGGCAGAGTCATCCGCAACTGACATGGGGATTATCAGCGAGAATCTAGACCGTATCGAGATCATAGCAAAGAAGCAGTGCCAAGGCATGACACAGATAGACTAGTTGACAAAAACTATTAGTGACCTGAAGACCCAAATCATGTGTCTCCAGGAGGCATAGATGGATTTCAGCCCCATCTCAGGTCACAGGCTGATCACACCAGCAACTGCTCTTCCCAGCCACCTGCCTAGTACCGATAGGTCCACCATATCCAGGCAGAGCCAGTTCAATTGTTGCAGCATTACACTCAGCCACTACCGTCTTAGGACACTCAGATGGTAGTGTATCAGTCTGATCAGCCCCTAGCAGTTCTTCCCCCTTCCCCTTATGAGCAGGAGCCGTTGATGGAAGTCAACGAGATTTAGTATGACCGGCAACAGCTTAGGATCTGCCATGATTATCCCAGATTCATGTGGTCTATCAGAGGCACCTCATCCCAACAACAGCCTCCAGCTCAGGGTGGACATATCAGCCAGCAACAACAACAACCCTAGTACTCCCAGCCATCACACCATTACCAGCAGGGTCCTCGTCCGTACCCTCAGGGACAACAGTGGAGGCAGCAACAACCACAACAGTACATTCAGCCTCCATAGCAGTACCATTAGAGCCAACCTCATTTCCAGCGAGGCAACCCGTCTGGTTCTCATGGACCCATCTATGATAACCCAACCCTTCATGATCTCACCCGCTTGCTTTCAGACTAGAAGGCATTCTTTCTGCAGGAGATGGACAAGTTCCAGTAGGAGACGAGGGCCATCATAAAGGGAAAGGCCGCCATACCTGCTCAGATCGAGCCCAATCCGAATAATCTGAAGTGGAAGTCTGAGTAGATACAATTCACAAAGACCACCACTCCTAGTGATTCATTGGGTGATATTTCTTCCTACATATTTGATGCTGATTTTGTGACACTTAGGAGCAATAGGATGCCAGCCGGTGGCGCCTCATCTGAGCGACAACCACACGAGGATCTAGGAGCACCATACGAGGAGGATAGCGGTGCTGAAGCTGGTGATGATGTTGATGACGATGATGATGAAGCCACCATGGACGCAGATCCAGTGGACGGTACTGAGGCCATCGTTTCTCCAGATGCAGTCGGTGGTACTGATGCCACCATTTTACATGATGCTGAGCCAGAGCGCGGTGCTGATGCCGCAAAGACTGATGTCGTGGGTGGTGTTGATGCCACCATTTCTACTCCAGTTATGTTTCCTTCGGTTATTGTATCTCAGGACAGTTTTGAAAAGACCAAAAAAATTAATAAAAGAAAGGTTTCTTCATCTACTTTGAGTCCATATGTGTTGCATAATGATCTTGGTATGGACTCCATTCCATCACATGCACATGAATCTCTTCCTATCCCTCTATTTGAGGAGGGCCCAACCATCCCCTTCCCTCAAACACTCCGCTTGGCTAAGGGAAATAAAAAGGAAAATACAAAAAGAGCACAATAGTTAGAGTTCAACTAGCAGATGATTGACAGATTCCAGATCCAACTGACTCTACAGGAGGCACTTGAGCACATCCCTCTCTTCCAAAAGAACCTGAGAGAGAAGACTACCATCCGCAGGAAGAGAAGGAACCACAATATAGAGATTCATGTGCTCACTCGTGCCACGTGCTTCATGATTCAAAACTGTTTGCCAGCCAAGAGGCCATATGCAGGAGCTCCCTATGTCAGATGCCATATTCACGAGCAGTGGTTCGATCGGACTCTATTAAACAACGACTCTTCCATCAACCTCCTTCCGGCAACCTTACTCAACCGATTCAATTTTGGCCCTCTTTGACAGAGTAGGACAATCCTTCAGTTTGTTGATGAATCCGTCAAGAGGCTGAAGGGGTTGTTGAAGGACGTGGACGTCATAATTCATGACCTGAAATTCCCTGTGGACTTTGTTATATTGGACATGGAGATCCCTGAGTCTGTGACTTATACCCCATCATACTAGGACGTCCATTCTTGGCCATAGCCAAGGCGATGTTCGAGCATGATAGTGGGAAGGTATACTTTTGCGTCGAGGGCGAAAGTATACAAATAGAGACGATCAACGAGATCAGAGCGCGAGATTCAGCTTGCTCCAAGCAGTTCAGTTATGCAGAGCAGATGACAGAGGCAGAGCGAGACGTCCACCAGGAGTACGATTTTGTGATCACTGATGATGAAGCCGCTTGGTCCGACCATATTTCACGAGCTCTTATCTCACCTTCAGATACTATCGAGTCACAACTTCTAGCAGATGAGAGTTCGGAGAGCACACTCTTGGCCGAGGACACATTCAAGGCTGACGATCGCACCATGGAGAGCGAAGTAGATTATGTTTCTTGTGATTTTGATTCAGATCCCTCGGATTCAGACATTGATTGGGCTGAGTTTGATGAGATATTACCTTGTATAATTCCTACAAAGCCGATAGATACGCTGGAGAATGAGCCACCACCGATTACAGACATACCAGCAAGGCTGTCTTCACCATATTTTCATGATCAGTGAGAGCTCTCACATTCAGATCTGGTTGCCTTCACGTAGACATTCCAGAAGCCAGATTTGCCAGCTCCCAGTTGCCTAGAGTTCAAGCCCTTTCCACAGTCACTAAAGTATAGATTCCTTACAGATGAGCATGAGATGTACCCAATCATTATCTCAGCATATTTGACTGAAGAGCAAGAATCTCGTTTGATGGAGGTTCTTGAAAGGAACCACAAGGTGATTGGATAGAGCGTAGCTAGTCTCCAGGGGATAAGTCCGACCCTGTGCTCCCACCATATCTATCTCGAAGAGGACTCTAAGTCATCGCGTGAGGTCTAGCGAAGGCCGAACCCGAATCTTCAACAAGTGGTCATGAAAGAGATATCAAAATGGTGGAGCACCGATTTTATCTACTCTATCTCTGACTCCAAGTGGTTTAGTCCCTTACATGTGGTGACCAAGAAGACGGGCATCACTACAGTTGTGAGTGAGTATGGAGAGGAGATCGCTACCGGGTACCCACTTCTTGGAGGGTCTGTGTGGACCACAGAAGATTGAATCAGGCCACCAAGAAGGATCATTTCCTGCCACCTATATTGATCATATTATTGAGAGGCTAGCTAGGAAGAGTCATTACTGCTTTCTTGATGGATACTCCAGTTACAATCAGGGGTCCATAGCACACGAAGACCAGGACAAAATGACATTCACCTGTCCGTTTGAGACATATACTTTCAGACCCACGCCCTTTGGTCTATGTAACGCTCCGACAACATTCCAAAGGTGCATGTTATCCATCTTTTCGGACATGGTGGGTGATTTCTTAGATGTCTTCATGGATGACTTCTCGGTCTACGGCGACGAGTTTGATGCTTGTCTTGATTGTCTAGTACTTCAACATTGTAGCAAGGTCCATCTTGTGTTATCATGGGAGAAGAGTCACTTCATGGTGACTCAGGGGATGGTGCTTAGTCACATCATCTCCAACATGGGCATGGAAGTCGATTCGGCCAAGGTGGATGTCATCAGGAAACTCAATCCACCGTCCAATTTGCAGCAGTTGCGGTCTTTTCTGGGGCATGTTGGTTTCTACTGATGATTCATTCGGGATTTCAGCAGGATTGCCCAACCGTTTACTGATCTACTGACAAAAGACACCGAGTTCATTGCAGATGATAAGTATCTTGCGTCCTTCGAGACTCCCAAGGGATTAGTTATCGAGGCTCCTGTCCTCGAGCCGCCTGATTGGTCTCTCCCATTCAAGATCATGACGGATGCCTTTGACTTTTCCATAGGGGCTATGCTAGGACAAAGGAGGGATGGATTACCTTATGCCATTCACTACACTAGCCATACTTTGGATGCCGCCCAACGGAACTACACTATTACATAGAAAGAGATGCTAGCCTTAGTCTTTACCTTGGATAAATTCAGATCTTATATTATTAGATCCAGAGTGACTATTTACACTGATCATACCGCCATCAGGTACCTCATGGTAAAGAAGGATGCCAAAGCTAGATTGACCAGATGGATCCTTCTACTCCAGGAGTTTGACACTGAGATTAAGGATAAGCCTGAAGTTAAGAATGTGATGGCGGATCATCTCTCCTGATTGGAAAATATTGAGGAATCAAAGCAGATAGAGCCTATTTCAGAGACCTTTCCAGATGAGGCGATCCA